>OU015490.1:3298890-3316390 GCA_907164885.2 Dolomedes plantarius | reverse complement strand
TGCATACTTACTTGTTAATGCGGATCACAGTAACAAAAGATATGCATCCATAGGCCCTTCCATATCTCAAAGAGTACAGTTTGGGCTTTCGAGAATGCCTAACCTGAAAAGGAAATTAGGCAAACAGTCGTGTTCCGTTACAAGTCTAAAATCAGCAACACTTGTTCTTCTTGGTACTGAGGGGATATGCAATATAGCATCTTTCCATTCCTTATTTTGTATATCTCTTAATTTTCTCTCTTCATACTGACAATGACCAAAACCTTTAATTAGTAATTCAGAATGCCGTGTACTTGCTGCAGTATTATTTACTTCATAGTATAAAATATCTGTTTAGTCTGCTGAGAGACATCTCACATTTAACTACTCTCTTACAAGTACATGTATACGGTATTAAAAATCACACTCTCCTATTAAACGCCTACTAAATACCCCAGAGACTGTAATTAATCATCTTGTAACAGAGCCCCTAATAAAACACTTTGAACGTCTTATCCTTCGCAAGATAAAATCGTCTAATTAGGTAATTTGGGAAGTCTATTGGAAAATGAGGAAATTAAACTGACTAAGAATGTTTCACTGGAACTAAGATAAAATCATTTTATGATTCTAATGCCAAAATCTGAAAAGTGGTGAAATAGACGAATGATATCATATTCTTATGTAAATCATTTTCTCATATACGTAAGATGTAAACTGATTGGGTAAATCATAGGAGAGAGAATATTGCAATAGTGCTAGCTAACACATAGTTATTAGTTCTCATGGTGTAGTTATTGACTTTTTCTGCACAACTGTTGCAATATATCTCTTATCCCAAATTTTGGGAAGCAAATTCACGAAGAGTTAAATTTTAAGTTATTTATATTGAAATATTTTAGGTGTTATACAGCATCATAATTGTTTTATTGCTTTTTGTGCTATATTTTTTACTAAATTCGAAATTGTTTAAACTTCGGCTCAACAAAACTGCGAATAGGTAAAACTAAAAAAAGATATTTTGTGTTCATTATAATGACAAAAAAACATTTTTTTAGAAATAACAATCTGCTTTTATAGATAAAGATTATACATAAGCATATCATACAAGTAAATATACAGTGTGATTCAAAATGGACATAGCGATTTCAAACGGATATAACTATTTAATCGAAAAAAGTGGGCGTGCGGTAGCCCACGAGCAGCGGGCACGTGATTTGCACGTCCCTGGTTCCATGCTCGTAGCTGCAAATCTACCGCCGCGTTCACTAATGGTGCCCGCAACACGAAAAATAGGGCGTAGCTACAATGTCCACCAAGTTCTTAAATTTACCTCTGGAGGTGCGGGGTCAAAAGTTATGGTCTCGTCACTTGACTCGGTTCAAAATTAGGGGATCGGTCATTTAGCCAAGTCGGACTCCGACCCTTGTGGTGCTAATTCAAAACAGGAGCCGCACCTTCATCGCCCATAGCCTTCGGGACTTGTTCTGATGTTACATGTCGGTCAAGGGGCATAAGCCACAACATCAACAAGATTTAGTCGAAAAGAATTTGTCGATAAAAATTGCACAGAATGTAAAAGGAAGTTCACAATTTTGTTTACATATTTTTATAAATGGTCTATGCGACTCCCCTTAGTCACACGGACAACATCTAAGCGGAAGTCCATTTTACGCCATACATCCTGAAGAAAATGTGGAGTCACTAACGCGAGCGCTTTAGAAATGCACATTTTGAGTTCTCGAATTCTTTTGGGCAAAGAAAGCACTTACACAAGGTCTTTCACATAACCCCATAGTAAGAAAATGCAGGGTGTCAAATCCGGAGATCTAGGTGGCCAACAGCTAACCACATCAGCGGCACCTCCATTTCGACTGAGCCAAAACTTTGGAAGATGTTGATTTAAAAATGTACGAACCACCATACCCCAATGTGGGGGTGTTCCATCTTGCTGAAAGATGTAATCTGTATGCCACAGCTAGATACGGACTTCACGGAACTCAAACTGCGCATTTCTAATGTGCTTGCGTTTGTGATTCTACCTATTCTTCAGAATGTATGGCGTGAAATGGACTACCGCTTAGATGTTGTCCGTGTGATCAGAGGAAGTCGCATAGAACAATTATAAAGTACATAAACAAAATTTTGAACTTCCTTTTACATTCTGTGTAATTCTTATAGATAAATTCCTTTCGATTAAATAGTTATAGCCGTTTGTAATCGCTATATTAATTTTGAACCACTCGCATATGTAGCTTTCAAGTTCAAAATATTTAATATTAAGCTTGCATTATGCAATAAGTTTGTAATGACACCGTTTTGTTACTGTTTCAGTAACTAAAGTTAGTGCAATAGTTTAAATAGCGTATATGATTGCTGGTATATGAAGATGCGCTTTCGTGATATATATTGGTAACACTGGTCATCAAAATGGTTTACCTAGATTTTCTAGAATTATGTAAATCACAATGGACAATGTTTTTGTAAGCTGATTTACTGTAAACACTACAATTGTTTTAATTTTAAATTTACTGGTAACTTTAATTAACCCTGCTCATTGCTTTATTTGTCAGGTCTAAGCCGAATGACTAGTACAAGACATTCGGTACAAGAGTCTGTGTATTCGAGTTCCACTCTTGGAATGGACGTTTGTAGCCATTCGGAATCGACTTTATGTGGTAGGTCCCGGTCTAATTACCTCCCGTGTAGCAAAATTTGACCATATCGCTCCTAACCCAACCTAACCAATCCGAAACCATTATTTTATCAAATGTATGGAAATATGCACTTGCATTTTATTATTTATGTATATATATTTATTTATTAAATGGGGGAAGGGAGCTTTAAAATTGTCAATTCATAAATAAAATGTTATATGATAAATCAGCCCTTAGATACACTCCTATGATAAACGATACTGCAATCATAAGATGGGGTCAATGATACCTTAAATGTGCTTACATTTTAATTAAAAAATAACTGAAAGAGTTCACAGACCTGGCAGCCAATTCTATTGAAATATAATTTAAATGTCATTCGATTAATTTACATGTAAGAGCAATGCAAAGTTAAGGAAATTTTCGACATTGCAGATAAAACATTTATTTAAAGATTCAGAATAAAAATAACTGCCGTGAATTGAAAAGAATTACATTTAAAAGATGCCGGGAAAGTTGCAAAACTTTTTCATGAATCTGCTTTGATAAGTTCATTAAGCTATGATTCAGCGTTTGAAGAATTAATTAACAAATGTTTTCCTCTTTAGAATCTTGCGCTGACGAACCGACGTAAGAGGAATTAAACTCTCGTTTGTTGCCACTAAGAATATGTAATTTAGGCTTTGTACGTTACCTCATTAGGGTCTTATAAAGCGATCACGTCAGGGTTAGTATAGAAAATAAAGATATAATTGTCAATGGAGGATTTAAGCTTTATAATTTGATATCGCAAACTTATTTGAGAAAGCATATTAATCATGACAATAAATCTGAAAAAGGAAATACAATGCATCATACAATGTGGTCATATATATATATATATATATATATATATATATATATATATATATATATATATATATATATATATATATACATATATATATATATATATATATATATATATATATACACACATATATATATATATATATATATCTGTGTGTGTGTGTGTGTAAGTAAAGAATTATCATGGGGAGGGCTTACACTAAGAAACTTTAAAAGAGGGTTTTCTAGAGAAAATGGGAATTATCAATTAAATTCTACTAATTTACGAAGTATCGGAAAAGAAGCATTGTGGCTAAAATAGATAAAAGTGTTGGAGTTGATTGACAGCTTTGCTCCACCCTAGCCTCACTATCGGCGCATACGTAATAGCTCTTGTGGGCATGCGCAGTATTTCTAGAAGCTGGACTCAAAGGGTTGAAATCTCTAGAGACAATGGGATGATCGACTAGGATGGATGCCGCTCGGCAGGCACGCGTTTTAGATAGGGGTGGGACTAAATTAATAGTATTTTATGGAGCCGAGCTTTAGAATTTGATTTAATAAATATATTTCGGCAATTGAATGGTTTGATGTTTGTTTCTCTCTCCGCATCTGACTGCTGATAGAAGAAGATGGAGAATTTCGGAAGTCGACTGCTGTTTTATGAAATACTTGATCAACTAGTTCGGACTACAATAGTTTAAATTATGGACGTATATATATATAAGGATATATATATATATATATATATATATATATATATATATATATATATATACTTATATATAAAGAGAGAGCGATTTTGTACGTGGTGGGTAATCTTCAGAACCACTGTACCTATTTGAAAAATTCATTCACTGTTTGAAAGGTACATTATTCCAGATGGACATAGGCTATATATTATGTATATCTGATCAGTAGAAATAAAGTTAGGGGCTTAATCCTAACAATCTCCATTGTTACTGCTACTGTCCTCTACCCCCTTTTTGCACCGAAGTCTTCAACGATCCTTAGCGTGGTGCTATCTATACTTATATATAAAGACAGAGCGATTTTGTACGTGGAGGGTGATCTTCAGAACCACTGTACCTGTTTAAAAAATTCTTTCACTGTTTGAAAGGTACATTATTCCAGATGGACATAGGCTATATATTATGTATATCTGATCAGTAGAAATAAAGTTAGGGGCTTAATCCTAACAATTTCCATTTCTTCCGCTACTGTCTTCTACCGCTTTTTGTTCCGAAGATTTCAACGATCCTTACCGTGGTGCTATCGCGGTGGGCTTCTGTTCTGACGCTAGCGGTTCGAACCTAGCCGTTCTCCGGCACGCCTTTTTCTTTTAAAAAATTTATTTTAATTATTAACTAACATAAAATTAATTTAAGATATTATTTAGGTTATTATTAAGGTAAAAAAAGATTTACAATTTATTGGCTATCAACTGGAAATTTAGTGGTATAATATTTTGTTCAACCCGGACAAAGTCGGGACGGGCCGCATATATATATATACGGGACATATATATATATATATATATATATATATATATATATATATGTCTGTGTGTGTATGTGTGTGTGTGTGTGTGTGTGTGTGTGTGTGTGTAAGTGTAAGTGTAAGTAAGTGTAATAATAACGCTCCACTATTATTAATTGTTCTGCTCTACGTAGTTTAAATTATATTGTCACGTAGTTTAAATTATATTGTCATCATTTTAATAAATTACACGCTCTTCGCATGAGTCAACATCACGGGTCTATCTCACAGTGCGCGCCTGTTCGATGTGCCTTGTGATGTTGAATCATACCCTTATGTAATCAAGTCAGATGTCCAAATCTAACCAATTCAGAGATTTCTCAGCGGTCAGCGCATTCAGCCTCTATAAGCTTCAGTAAAGGGTACTTACTCCCGCGGCTTTCTTCTGTCTGCTCTATGCCCTGTCCTAGTGTCGTCCTTGCTTCGATCTCAGTTGTCTCCACACGTCGCCGCTACTGTGTCATTGGTGTAAAGCATATTCAAGCTCCGTCTGGTTTCCGGTACCAATATTATCATGCTGTATATTTGTGCTTTGTTATTAAGTTACAAGGCTTACAGTTACTATTGCTAAAATCTCTTGCCATGTAATGTCATCATCATCTTCGATAAATCAATTTACTGTTTGTGCGTCTCTTCCCTGGATATCCACAGTGTATGTAGTCCTGCTCTTTCCATCTGTGTTGCTCAACTAGGACTTTATGTTTTCTCATATCGTATATTTACCAGCATTCATCAATCCATGTGATGTACAGATCATTCTATATATATATATATATAAAGTATAAAAATGTAAACAAAACAACATAAACTAAAGAATAAAATAAAATAAAAATAAATAAAAAGGCGGGCATAAACTGCCAAACAAATTAACTCAAAACTTACCCTAGCATTGAAAACATAAATAACTTTTCAACAGAAGATTGCGCAGTTGCTGCATATCATTATATTGAAAAAGGCAAATATAACTAAATCTAACACAGCCAGATAAGTACGAAGTAACCGACAGGTCTCGTCATAACTCGGAACGGATGTCTTTTGGTTATACCTGCATCCTATTCAGAAAGTTCCCCTTGAGGAAACTGATTTGGTTAGGCTCCCTAATGACGATACCTGTCGGTTACCTCGTCTATCTGGTATAGTTCCGGCACTATTACAGAATCTGGCTTCTAGTGCGTGGAGGTCTGAGTGCTTGATTTCTGTATTGTTTTTATCTACATTCTTCTTATATTTATCTAGCTCTGCTAAATTTAGTTATATATACATACATACACACACACACACACACACACACACACACATATATATATATATATATGTGTGTGTGAGGCTAAAAATATGGGGGGGGGGCGATCGCGCGACCTTAAAATGGAATTTAGTTATTAAAATATAGGATTAACAATTTAAAAGTCTGGGAGTTAAAAAAAGCGGTGTAAGGTATTGCAGTGAGGATAGGATTAATGGGTTCGACTTGATTAAATTTCTGAAGATCCGAGGAGAATTTTAGGTAGACGTATAGCCTTGCAGTTTGGCGCCAAGAAAGGAAGTGTTTAGATTAGCAAAAAGAGCATGGTCGTTATGACGACACGAATAAGTAATGAGCGTCACTAAGCGTTGGTTTTTAAGGTTGAAACAAAGGAAATTTTCAGAGCCATGGAGCGATAGCAGCGAATAAAGACGTGTGCCGTAGGCGCACAGATTTAAATTGAGTGGGGTATTGGGAATTACTTTGATGGAGCTGAGTAATTAATTGAAAGTTAATAAAAGATGTTTGTAAAATCAATTGGACTGTTCTATGGATACTGTGTCAACATCTTGAAAGCTTGATGGAGTTTTAAGGTTTGATATGTCCTCGCCCCCGGACCACTGCTGACTGCATGATGATTCCAAAGAGGTCGAAATTACGTAAATTGATCGGGCATGAAGCAACAACGTCCGACATTAGTCGATAGCGATTCTGCAACTTCTCGCTGTGGGAACCCAGCCTTTAAAAATTCAAGAGTTCTTAGAAATCCAAAAAATTCATCAGTTTGTGAATCTTCGTTTTGTGAAAATTATTCGATTGGAAAAAAAAATTTCGGGGTGTGGGAATCTTCGGCTGCTTATCGTAAAAAATGTTCACGAGTGTTCTAAATTGTGCTTCAAAATTGGTGAATGATGTCATCTAGATTAAAATGATTGCAACTCTTCAAAAATTAGCGAAAGTGAAATCTGATTCGAGAAAAAAGTAAAAAAAAAATATTGGTGCGCATCAAAGTAAAAAATTGGATCGAGTTAAGTTTACACAGCGACATTGCTGTTAATCCAGTCAACCAAAAGAAAGTGTGCCGTTAAAGAATGGTGAATTTTGGTGTTTGTGCGACCTGTTCAACGAAAGTATTTTGTATTACGGAAATTATCAAGGAACTTTTCGGAAAATTACAGGATGTGAATGAAAACAGTGTTCCATGGCTCTCCGGGACTGCCTGGCAATTTTAAAAAGATGAAAAATAACTGCTGGAAAATTCAATAGGTGATATAAAGATTTTTCTTTTGGGGGGGGGGCGGGGGAGGATTAACAAAATTAAGGTAAGAAATTTTCATTCAAATTAAAATATGCAGATGGTGATATGATTACAGGGAAATGTTGTGGGAAAAGATAAAAATGTTAAAATCATAAAGATGATAATTAAATTAAATGATTAAATTTGCAATTAAAAAGTGAAGATTGAATTATTTTTGTAATTAAATTTTGAAATTTTAAAATTGAAATAAGTAACAATTCTGTGTAAAATGTGAAAATTTTGTGTAAATTTTGGAAATTGTGGTGGCAAGTTAAAATTCAGTAAAAAAATATTTTCTGACAATTTTAACTATTGGTAATAAAAAATGAAATTTTAATATTGTAAAAGAATTAAGTACGTTTTGAAATTGCTTTCTGGGGATGATCACTCCAGTCAATCCTGTTTTGTTTTCGGGGGGGGGGGGGGGGGGGCTAGATATCAGAGTATTAGTAATAAATATTGATAATATTTTGAAAATTGTAATTTCATTATGTTTTGAAAATTTATGAGTTTTGGTATAGTTATTGGAAAATTTTAGAACATATAAAAGTTAAATTGTCCATTTTGGTTTTGTTGCTGTTGGCAGTCTCGTCATTTTGTAAATAATTTTTAAGGTTCATTGATTAATAATGTGTCTATTTTCAGTATATTGCATATCGGTGCTCAAGTGTATATAATTGATAAATTTTGGATAATTTTATAAGTGTATTTTTATTGTCTTAAAATAAATTTATTTTGATAAGTAATGCTTTCTGAGGTTGGTAATTGATTTGTATTGATCGAGAGGTAAGGTCTGAAGTTTCAATTTTTGAAATTGGTAGAATTATGAGTTTTGATTAAGTGTGATTAATGTTAACATATTTTATCAAATTGTGTCTAGAAGCAGAAAAAGCATGAGTTCAACCATGTCTTCTTCAAACTTGAGTAGGTTTTAAAATTGGTTTGGAATGAAATGAAAAGTTTATGGTATTAAAATGTATAGGAAAGTGTTTTAATGAAAGTTAATTTCATACTTCAATGAATTAAATATTTTTCCAATTTAAAAATATATTTTTTTTTTTAGTTTAAAGCACTTAACTTTGATCATTTTAATTTGTTTATTGTGTTTTGGTATTAATAATTTGATGTTTATTTTCTTGTGTGTTTTTGGTTGCCACTTGGTTTACTAGTCTTTGGAGGTCTCCCTGCAATTTTCAGATAAGTATGAGTGTAAGACATGCTTCCTTATTCTGTAAGACTCAGAGGTATAAAATTTTGTACATCATGGTGAAAACGAGAAAATTTAGAATGTAATAAGATTATTTTTCACTATTGATTTGTTTGTGTTCAAATTTGAAGTTTCGGAGGAATCAGGTATCCCCGATGATACGCTGAAAGCTCTTAGTAAATTTCCCAGTGCTGCTGTGGAGTATAACCACCATAACAGACATCTGAGGAAGGGTTTTAAATTCTAATAATAGTGTAAGGGATGGAAGTTATGTTTTTGGAGTTTTGTGATACCCCAATTTTCTATAAGAACTATATGAATTTCAAGAACTCTGAAGATTTTACTGCATTTAAAAGTCAGGACTCATTTTGTAGGTAATGGACTCAAGGTGCTTCGGCACATGGTTTGTTTATCTTGAGCTACAAAAAATAGAGTGGGTATTCACAGGAAAATTTTGAATATCATGTTTTTACACTTTCAATTTATATTTTGTGTTAATTAACTTTGATTTTACTATTTTATTGATAATATGTTGGTATAAATTCTTTATAGTTAATTAGATATATTGATTGTAATCTTCAAGTCATTCTGTGTCAACTTCTGTCTCGATTGGAGACATTTATGTAATTTGCATTTTTCTCAGCTCCATGGGGTTAGGTGCACGAATTTAGTAAATGAGAATAATAATATTAGTTTTTTTAATTAGATGTCAAATATTTAGGGGAAATTTAGTTAATTTTGATGTGGTTGAATCAAGTCGTAAAAAAGAATAAATTAGTTGGGTTTCTCTGAGTTTGTTGTGTGGGGAAGGATCCGCCCTGCACAGCAATTTTAAGTTGATGATTAATTAAGTTAATTTTAGTTGTTTTTCTCTTCTGGGGACGTGCTGCAGAGAATTAGCTACTCTTTGTGTGCACGCATTCAGAAGATCGATCGCCCTATTCTAATCTTAAATGTTAATTTAATTTTAGTTAATTTAAATGGGTTAACAAGATAATAATGGTGAGTTGTCCGTAGTTAGGGTTAATGTTTAATGTTGTTGAATAGGTACTGCAGCCCTATTCATCATTTTGTCGGTTAAGTTTTAAATTTAATTTTAATTTTCTCCTCTGGAGACTTGCTGCAGAGAGTTGGCTCCTCTTTGTGTGCACGCCTTCAGGGGAAGGGGGGGGGGAATTGCGAGGCTAACAATATGGGGGGCGATCGCGCGACCTTAAAACGGGATTTGGTTATTAAAATAGAGGATTAACAATTTAAAAGTTTGGGAGTTCAAATAAGCGGCATAAGGTATTGCAGTGAAAATAGGATTAATGGGTTCGACTTGATTCAATTTCCGAAGAACCGAGAATTTTAGGTAAACGTATAGCCTTGCAGTTTGGTGCTAAGAAAGGAAGTGTTTAGATCAGCAAAAAGAGCATGTACGTTATAACGACACGAATAAGTAATGAGCGTCACTAAGCGTTGGTTTTTAAGATTGAAACAAAGGAAATCTTCAGAGCCATGGAGAGATAGCAGCGAGTAAAGACGTGTACTGTAGGCGCACAGATTTAAATTGGGTGGGGTATTGGGGATTAGTTTGATGAAGCTGAGTAATTAATTTGAAGTTAATAAAAGATGTTTGTAAAATCAATTGGACTGTTCTATGGATACTGTGTCAACATCTTGAAAGCTTGATGGAGTTTTAAGGTTTGATATGTCTTCGCCACCGGACCACTGCTGACTGCATAATGATTCGAAAGAAGTTGAAATTACGCAAATTGATAAGCACCAACGTCAATTGTGAAGCACCAACGTGCAACATATATATATATATATATATAAATATATATATATATATATATATATATATATATATATATATATATATATATATATATATATATATATATATATATATATATATATATATATATATATATATATATGTACATATATATATATATATATGTACATATATATATATATATATATATATATATATATATATATATATATATATATATATGTATATATATATATATGTATATATATATAAATACCTAAGATTTATATTCATGCAATTGAAGACAGTTTTTTGTATATATCTTATTTTCATTGATATAGTATATCATGTACTAAATAACTCTCAGCATAACATTCAGAATGATGTATGGAATGCCATTGTTGCATGGTTGGATATACGGTATCCCCCCTACCCCTGTAAAAATAAAATCGGCTGCATTTTTTGTGAACATAAATATCTAAGAATGTGCATCTGACAATTTTTGAAACATTTTTTTTCCAAGTTTTAGTTGTATTTTAATCTATATTTATAAAACACTTCGGTAACTGACTCATTCATTCATTCACTGACTGACTGACATACAACGCACAGACCAAACCGCTGGACCTAAAGGGCTGAAATTTTGCATGGCGATTCTTCTAATAGTTTAGGGGTGCACTAAGAAAGATTTTTCAAAAATTCTTCTTAGATTTTTTTAAATTAAATTTTTAAGCTGTTTTTGTAACTTTTTTACAGTTTGCATTTAAAATAATACATTAAATTTATATCAAAAGAAAGATCATAAAAATTCCTTCAAAATGAAATTTTTTTCGAATTTTTACCTCCATTTCCTGATATTTGGTGAATTTTTAAAGATTAATTTTTAGAATTTAATTTATTAAATGCTGATCACGTGATTTCTTTTTCTGGTACTTTCAATAAATTTATCGTCACGTGCGTCAACTAAATAGACCAAAAAAATATTTTTTTCTTTTTCTAATGCAGCAGACGATTGGATATTATCCAAAAAAATATATCCCTTACGATTTTTTTATAAATATATATATATATATATATATAGATATATATTTTACATCAATTGTATACATTGATCATCGCATTTATTATAAATACATATATTTATTTTTTGGCATAAATTGCATACGTTGACCGTTGTATTTAATTTGAATGTACTCCGTAGCGAAGCGCGGGTTTTCAGCTAGTATAGCATATCGCAAAGGGTTAATGAAATACATTGAAAAATATGTTGAGATAAATATGGAGATATTTTTATATGTTAAAATGACCTTTGTGAGAAACGGAAATACCACGTTTAACAAAAATAGATATCTGAATTTATATCATAAAATATTTTCTATAAGGAATTGTATTTATAATGAGGCGCATACCTTAGAAGCTATATTTCCTAGAACTAGATTTGAGGAAATAACGACTTCTCTTTTTCGAATACATAATAAAATTCATTCGATGGAGATATTACGTTTCCCGGTGTTCTGATTATCTAAAAATTCAATACGACGCAATAATAGCGTGACTAACAGAAATTAACAAGAAGAAGTTGAAAGTGACTTTGGTCTCGCTCGTAGCTGGAATGTTAACATATTCTATAAAGCTTTCGGAATCAAATAACATAAATCCCATATTCTTACGATGATTACATAGTCATATACAACATTTATAGTAGATTTGTCTATGGTTACCCTACTCTACCTGAATATTTAAAAATCTATTTATCTCGGAATGGAATTTCTGAATGATTTTACATCTTTAAAACCCCATTTTTCCTAACAAGCTTTCATTGTGAAATTTTGTAGTTTGTATTCTTTAGTTCAATTGTCATTACAGGATTTTTATTGATACAAAAAACGCCATTATATATTTTCTTTGGAGCAAAACTGACGTCGAAAAAAGGGATTTGTTCCCCATCAAAGGTAATTTTTACATAAATGTTTTATAAATTTTGATGACAAATTAATTTAAAACGACTTTTGTGTAAGAAAATGAAAAACATCATACAGCCAGGGCTATCCGTTCATGAGATTTACTACAAACTAAACATGCTTTCAAGAAAAAAATTAAGTATTTTTTGAAGTTAATTCAAATTTTTTCCATTAAAGATGAATCTTATAAAATCACTACAAAATTTAGTGCAAATGAAAAGTAAAATTTTGCTTCGGACTGAGTAAAGCCATACAAATTATTATTTTTTTAGTTTTAACACATTATCTTAAACGGAAAAATTTAGTTACATGCCTTATTGTTGGCTTTGTTTCAATAACCTTATAAATAGGAGATAAGACTTTTTCGGAAGTGAGTTATCGTAAATTCACTTCCTTTAGGCATGAAATGGAAACAATTTATAAGCTTTTATAATTGAGTTCAATTCTATTCTGTTTACATTTTTGCTATTCGTTGTGATTATGAAAAGGAAGTTGCGAATCAAGTTATTTTTTTAAACATAAAAAAGCATTTTGTAAATGAATATATAAATATAAAGGGAACGAAAACAAACAAAATAAATTCACATCCCAAGTTGGCCATGTTGCTACAGTGATTATGCTAGAACTGATTCCTGCCTCGCATTTATGGCTGCTGTATGGTTATTATTTTTATTTTTTTTTAATTCTAAGATAAATGTGATATTATTTCTTATTTCTCTTATTTAATTAAGATCAATTTGAATAAATTCTTAAAATTTTCTTTGCAATATTATTGAGGAAAGATAGTCCAAATTTTTCTGGCGACAATTTATTCTTACACCATGCACTACTCCCGCGGCGTCTCACAGACGCCAAATAGCTTTTTCTTTACATTTTGTGTATTGATGGATGCATTGCATGCCCAGGAGATGTCAGCATCTCTGAAGTGTTTATGTATGAGTCATAACTAACAAACAAAACTCCTGCAGTTGCTATCATTCTTTTATAGTAAACGGATATATACCAAGACACCCAATTACAATGTTTTTCGTTCAATTTATTGACTAAACTATTATTGAAAAAGCGTTAAGAGGGGAGTTATATTCCGGAATAAATTAAACTTTCATTAATTCAGCCCGCTTATACATGGGGAAAAAACACGTTACTTGCATTGGATGTGATACTCTTCTGTAATATACAGGGTGTTTACAATTAAACTTCCTCTATAAACAGCTTGTTGGAAATTGAATATAGGGAAACCGTTGTACCTAGGGCCATCGCGTACCTAGGGCCACCATGCTTTATTTAAATAATTATTATTTTGCAGCATTTTTACTTATTGGAGTCAGTATCAACATTGTTTCATATCATAACAGCAATTTTTAATGAAAGCAAGAAGAAGCTATAGTTAAATAGAAAAGACAGTCCTGATTTGATGATCAAAATTAAATTTTTTCACTTCAATTTGAAGACTTATTTTGTGAAATTAAGTGCAAACTTATGTTTTAATGTAGAGCAGATATTTTTTGTAATCATAAAATAAAAAAATGATATAAAAACTAAGTTTGGTTTCTGCAGGTCTTTGGCTATGGAATCCATTTTGCCAAAAACAACAACATCTTGTACCTAGGGCCAAAATCTTGTCTTGTACCTAGGGCCATGGCCTCTGGTAGAAAAGAGGCGGTCGAATCTTGGCAAGTGTAGAATTCTCACTGATACCTCCGAAAAAATGAAAATCAAGCACAATTATTGAAAAAAGTAATTGATAAAAAAAGGTTACGAAATCTGTGTTTGAAACAGAAAATTTATGTGGGATCATTAAGAAGACAATGGAGAAAAAACATACATTAGAAAGTGATGAAATAATAAACATTTCTTCCTTTAGTACATTGCCTACAATTAACATTTCTTCCTTACGGAGATTTTAGAAGTTGTGCATGAAAGAAATAATAGACACAAATTTTTTTTAATTGTAAACAACAATTTCAGTGTTTGGAAATAACTGGCCCTAGGTACAATAGTGTTATTGTACCTAGGGCCATTTGTAATTTTTTGAAAATTTTCAATATAATTTTTTTTATCAAGTTTTTTTATTAAGTTTTTTTATAAAGTTTTTTTCGACGCTTGATGTGATGTTTATTTAAGGAGAATAAAGTACGTAATGTATACAAACTATTTGTATTATTGTAAGTTAGTTATAAGTAAAGATACTGCCATTTGAAAATAGCTGGCCCTAGGTACAAAGGTTTCCCCTACATATATCTGTAGCGTACTGGTAGCGCCACCTGGTTTCTTCTTGTGCGAAGTGTGTATTTTTAGTTGGTACTCTTGAACGAATAAAAGCGTAACGCCTGAATTCTTGGTGATTTAACATTTCTTGAATTTTCTTCACAGCATCCTGTGGTTCAAACGGGTGAACGGAATTTAACCACATTGAGTATATAGAATATACACGAGATGCGCTCATGGAATTTTGAAAAAATAAAAAAATAAAATGTCCACCAGTTGGCGCTTTTCATGGAAAAACCTTAATTTTAACAAAATAAACTACCAAAACGGAGCACATAAACAATATTAACAGTCCAGAACAAGATTAAAAAAAAATAAAATGCAATACCGGGAAAATGTCGTCGGTTATAGGGGAAAAAAATTTTGAGATTTGCATACGTGCAAAGATGAACCCGTGCGATCTAACTCCGTGCAATTTCTGGTTATGGGGACACTTAAAAAGTCTGGTTTATCGTGGGGATGTTGCGAAAATGGATGACTTAACGAACTCCATTACGCTTTATGTGAGAAGCATCACAACTAATCAGTTACGATCTGCTGCTGAACACACTGTGACGTCACGCATGGAACGTGCGGTTCTCACGACCTGCGAAGAGCCCTTCCACAGCTGCAGGATTAAAACACCCTCATGAATTCCCACTACTTTCTTAAATTCTGTGGGGATTAAAAGGCTATCACATATACGGTTTCACAGCAAACGTTCAACATTCCTGGTTTCATCCTTACCGACAGAATTTGGAAACCGCCACCTTCTCCCTCATAAATATGTCTATCAGGGTCGTCAGTCAGAACAAGCTGACGTTATAGAAGCGATATGTTCCCCTAAAAACGCCACCGAGTCGAAGGCTGTTAGCCACGGAATTCCTCGTTTCCCCCTGTGAAATCCCGAAATTTTCTAAGAACTGGCCGCCGCCGACGAAGACTTCAAAAGTGGGTATAGATGCGAGACTCTATTATTTTTTCGAGAGAGCCCCTGTAACATCTGGGTCAGAGCGGCTGTGCACATTTCTGCTTCCCGGAAGACTGAGTTTTGTCGCTTTTAAAATCTTTTGCACATCTGGTGATGTTGTAAATTGCTCGAACCAACCTCTTACTTGTTATTTTTTGTATAATTAAAGTTAAGTTTTTTGTTACTTCTGGCCTGCTATTTTAGACCACTCGGATACCACGCCAGTTGAATACGTTTCGTATCAATATGCTACAACACTGTCCATCGCCTTCTAACTTTGCAGGTGACTGGTGGTGGTGACATTGAGTACCTTTATTTACATCATCCTGGACACGATTAACAACTGCTCCTCTGGTGACATTTCGTCACAATCTGTACCTGTCTCTGCGAACTCAACTATTTTTTTTATTTTTTTTCCTCAAACAGCAAAGGTGTACTGTTATTTATTTCCTTACCATAATTTAATGTGGTTCGATGACAAGGTGATCAGAAACTAGCCAATAAATGTTTAAATTGTTTATGTATTCCGTTTTGAACGTTTATTTTGTTAAATTTAGTGATTTCCCATGAAAAGCGCCATCTGGTGGACATTTTTCAACTAAATTTGTTTTTTCGAAATTCAGTCAGCGCATCTCGTGTATAGTCTACCAGCATTATTGCCCGGCGTTGCCCGGATACATATATAGATATAAAATTTTTCATGCATTTGATCAAAAAAATACTGGACTGCACTTCCCGCTCTTCATGTTCATCTGGCCAGACAGAATGCGCTTAGCGCATTTCTACTGAAATGATATACCCAGTATTTTTTGATGGAAAGCATGAAAAATTTTATATCTATATATATACCCGGGTAATCATTCTTTAAAAATAGTTTCATTAATTTTCTTAAGCCTTAATATAACTAATGGGCTAATAGTTCGGAATGAAAGTTATGTGTCGTTATGTTTCTCTGTTTAAAGAGCTTTTCCCCCCACTGCTTAAAAAACCCCAAAACTCTATAAGATTTATCTTATATGATTTCACGGAATAAGTAATTCAAATACATGTCGCATTTTTACTCTGTTTCGCGAACTTAGGGAAAAAACCTGTGGAACTCTTAAATTTCTTCCCATTTTATGATCCTCAAACAATTAATATATTTAGATCAACAGAGGGATTTCAAAAACTGGCCATGGAACAAACTTAATTTTTCTTTTTTTTCTTCCTTTTTTTTCAAATTTTATTAAGTTCTATTAGCTTGAAAGCAATTGTCTAAAATTGTCTAAAGCAGCGGTTATCAACCTTTTTAGACTCACGACTCCACTAAACGTAAGAAAAATAAAATAAACACTTCGCCCTCCACCCGTCACCCACAGACCAACTCACAAACCACCCCCAGATCAGAACAAACCTCTTTTCCCCTGCTTATCGAATTTGACTGGTTGTGGTGAAGGGACTGTATCCACATTTAAGAGGTGCGCTTAGGGGCACAAAAATCATTAAAAAATTAATATAAAAAACTAATTGATCCCCAAATTTCGTTTTTGCTGATTTAAGTTTCTCGGGTCCTAAACATTAACTGTGCCGAATTTGGTCCCGGTAGGTGAAACAGTCTATGATTCTATAGCGGACAAACAAACAGACAAGTTCTTTTATATATATAGATATACCCAATGTGGTTACATTCCATTCACCTGTTTGAGCTGTAGGATGCTGTTTATAGGGGAAGTTTAATTATAACCAACCTGTACAATAGTTTATCTGCGCACTAGTAAGAAACAGAATTTAAAATAAAGAGTGTTTTCCATGTGAGAATAATAAAGCGTAG
>OU015490.1:3268890-3296390 GCA_907164885.2 Dolomedes plantarius | reverse complement strand
TATATATATATATATATATATATATATATATATATATATATATATATATATATATATATATATATATATATATATATCACAATTTAATTGGGAAAAGAAGGATTACCTTAAATTTAAAGGGGGCTTTGGAATTAAATTATATTCGTGGCGTAATTCGCCTCTAATTGTTCATATTTCAAGACGCGAATTGGGAAAGGGAAATTCCCCTTTTCATTACGTAATCTTGGCGCGCCTGTGGGTTCTGCGGACGAGGAGGAAACATTATACAATTATCCTTGAAAGAGCTCTGGTTTGGGCTCTGCGCATGTGCAGGGAGAGTTGACGCGCGGAGATGCCCGTGAATTTTTGTCAGAACGTGGGATTTAATCGTTGCTGGTGGACGTGTGTCACCTGGGTCCACAATTCGAAAATGGTGAGCCCTCAAATATGCGCTACTTGGATCAGTGATTGCTGGAATGAGAAATAAATTAGACTTGATTTCGTTGGAACTATGTTTGTTTATTGGATTTAGACTACTTACCACTCGCCACCAGTATTAAGATGATGACTGTAAATTAATGTCAGAACAGGCAAACCACATGCCTGTCATATATATATATATATATATATATTTTTTTTTTTTTTTTTAACGTAGAATTACGTTCCTCAATAACGGTCCTAAGGAGAGAAAAAAAAATGTCCTGCGTCACTAGTTATAATTTTAGAAGCGCGCCAAACCCAGTAGCAGTAAACAGTTAAACAGAAAAGTACCAAAATACATCGAAAAAAAAAGGTAAGCAACTATAAGTAATCCTACGTTAATAACCCGCGCTATATGTGCTTTATTTACGTTGGTTTTCCTGTTTATTAACCCGCGATAGTTTCCTTAGCAGAGACTACCTAAAATATTTTTTTCCCCATTTGATTGGTTTTATTTCTAAAAATTGCTTATAGATATTCCTTTTCTTCCGTTGCTTTAATTTATTTTATCGTAAAAACTGCATATTAAAATACATTAAAAATTTCTTTGGTTTTCATTTACATCCATTATGTCTTTAACTTACTGTTTTTATGCATATTTATTTTTACAAATAGTATAACTAAAACCTCAATAAGATAGTGTGACGTCTATAAGACGCCACGTGACTATGCCTGCAATTTTTAGATACGCGACCAGTGTAGGGTTAAATTTAAAGAAACGTATGACTAAAGTAAGCAAAGTATCATACAGTATCACAAGCTTGAAAATGCACGCATACAAAGTAGCCTTAAAAAAACCTTTTATTTTTCCAGTGATACACACTCTTTCGTGAGCTGTGCGTGCTTTTTGTGCATCTGCATATGCATGAGAGATTTTTTTTGTTAGCTTTTGTGAGTAGGTAAGGTCATTTTATGGAAATTGTTTTCTAGAACTTATGTATTGATTACACTCAAATATAGCATGTTTTTTTAAAAGTGTTTCGGCAGAATGAAGTTGTGTTCATCAAGGAAAAGTATTTCTAGCATTTAAAAAAATTTTCATCGAAATACTGTCATTTTTTAAAGCAATTACACGCTAAGCTATAATATAAATATTAAATATGAACTAGTAATTGTGAGTATTTTATTACATAGATATGCTGAAAATTTGCCATGAAAATGATTGTATTTAGTAATAATCTTGTCATGCATTTTTAATCCATAACAAAACTTTTTCGACCTTAATTTAGAAGGTTTTTCGTGAGTGATTTTTTTTCTAAATTATATATTTCTGTGTTAATTTGGCATTTGGAAGTTGCTGTAAATGTCTGTGTGATAAAGAAAATCTCATATCTTCAACATTCTGAGATAATATTGTTGCCTATAAATATCACTGCTTGTTAATTTACATTAAGTGTGGTAAATAAAATTTTAAATGTTTAGGTTATTTATATTTATATAAAGATCTTCCTATAAATATATATTTGAGAGGAAAAAATATTACGAAATGCGTGATAAGGAAAAAAATAAATAAAAACGCGTCAATAGACCTCCCTAAATAGAATTAAAATATAAAAAATATGAGAATTGTTAAAAAGTATTACACAGTGGTCGCACTTTATTAAGTATATAAAATAACACAGTCAGTGTTACACTATAATACTGCTTTTCTGCATCACAAATGTTACATCGATGAAGACGATATCGTGATGTACTCTTAATTGCATAAAATCTACTGCTTAAAGGAACTAAGTGTATAAAATTTGAAAGTTATTTTAGATAGTTATATTTATTTCTTTTTGTTTTATCTAATAATTAGAGTGCAATACAAATATGCAGGATTAAGATCTTCGACAGTCCCCAAAATGCATTTAGTTACCTTTAATATTTAAGCAGTTGCCTTATTTGATATGTATATCTAAAAGTGAAAATGCCTGTTTAAAAAAATGTATCGTCAAATTTATCCAATGAAATTCGACACGTAAAATTATCATTCATTTAAAAATTAAATTGCTCATATAAATAATCATAATAATAAAAATCATATTAAATAATTTATACTTCTTGTAAATTTATGTTGAAAATTTGAATATATTGAATTTTAAACGAAGGAATTTTTTGATTAAACTATTTTTGAAAAGCGTTAAGATGTGAGTTACATTTCGGAATAAATTAGCCTTTCATTTATTTAGCCCATTTATACATGTGGAAAAAACACGCTATTTGTATTGGACGTGGTACTGTTCTGTATTATACAACAGTTGATCTGCCCTCTCGTAAGTAACAGAATTTAAAAATAAAGAGTGTTTTCCGTGTGAGAGTAACAAACCGTAGAAAGATCACTTCTGTTTATGACAAATTTGGTAAGTATTTCAAACTTATCAATAAGAAGCCTAAACAAAGTTTGAAAGAGTAAAACTTTAGAGGTTTCTAACACTTTAGCCCTTAGTTCGTTCATTAAAAGTTACTTTTGATTGAAAGTGATCCTGTATTATTGACGAAACCTTAAAGAAACCCTTAATCAAAGAATTATCTCCACAGAACTAAATTCAACGTGTACTTTAAACGCGTAAAAGACTCAAAGCCCATGACCTAACTTATCACAAGTCAGGTTTCAATATTATGTATTAAAAGATGCTGTTTATTGCTGATATATTTACTCTTATATACTATAATACTCATGTATTTTTATATGTAGTGTTCTGATTCGTTCTGCCCTACAGAAACAAATTGAAAAGGTTTAAAGTAGATTAATCTTTTAAAAACGTGGATAATAAAAATGTCTTATTAGACAAAGAGAAGAGTTATTAAATAGGACTATAATTACATTGCATTTGAACATTCTCCTTGTGTTCAAATATGAAATACTAGCTTAAAACCCGCACTTCGCTACGGAGTACATTCAAATTAAATACAACGGTCAATGTATGCAATTAATGCCAAAAAATAAATATGTATATAGTATATATATATTTATAATAAATACGACGATCAATGTATACATTTTGATGTAAAAAAAACAAAAAAAAATATATTTATAAAAAAATCGTAAGAGATATTTTTATAGACAAAATAGTGTAGAAGAAAACATTCACAAATTAAATATAATAGGACATACTAAAGAATATAGTACAGTTAACATAGTACAGTTTAAGGAACATAATATCTTTTACTGTATTTTAATATTTTTTGGATAATGTCCAATCATCTGCTGCATTAGCAAGAAAAAAAATATTTTCATTTGTCTATTTAGTTGTTATGCACGTGAAGATAAATTTATTTAAAGTACCAGGAAAAGAAATCACGTGATCAGCATTTAGTAAATTTAATTCTGAAAATCAACCTTTAAAAATTCACGAAAACTCAGAAAATTGAGGTAAAGATTCGAAAAAGATCTCATTTTGAAGGAATTTTTATGATCTTCCTCGTGATATAAATTTTATAACCCTCAAGTTATCATTTAAAATGTAAACTTAAAATAAGTTACAAACACAGCTTAAAAATGTAATTTTAAAAAATCTAAGAAGAATTTTTTAAATACCTATCTTAGTGTACCCCTACACTATAAAAAGAATCGCCATGCAAAATTTCAGCCCTTTAGGACCAGCGGTTTGGTCTGTGCGTTGTATGTCAGTCAGTGAGTCAGTGAGTCAGTCAGTTACGGAGCTGTTTTATATATATAGATTATGATATATATCTACTAGTATTTATTTACTCTTAACATTGAGTTCGGGCAACGCTCTTATCATTTCTATGTTAGAGAATCGCTTTCACATGTCTTAGTACACAATGCTGTGCTGTACACATAGCTGTGTCTTAGTACACGTAGTTGTTTTCTTCATTGATTCTCAGGCTGCCATTCATGCTTTGGTGAATAGAAAACACACTTCCTCTTCGGAAGAAGTTCTTTGTAAGGAAATTATTAGTCCTCTTATTGAAAATGGGAAGAGCATTGTTCTCCAGTGGATCTCAAGTCATGTTGGAATTCCTGGCAATGGGGAAGCGGATGCATTAGCTCTGTCGGCCTCGTTTTTGCTACAGCACCATTCAACCCTCCCCATGAGAAACCATCATTAAGGGGACGAGGGATCTCCAACCTCGTTTTTTAACAATTTTTAAAATTTCACTCTCGTATACAAAATGAGTATAATTAATATTATTTTCTACTATACTGAAGACGCTTAGAATTCAAAAATAAGTATTTTGTAGAAGAATAAGACATCTTTTTCAAAAAATTCTTCAAAAATCATAGCATTTTTCAAAATGTTCCATGGAATCACTTTTGTTCTGATTTCTTCCAAATTTCTCAGGATTGTTGATTTAAGTATTTTCCACAATATTTTCCACAAGACTTTGACCTGGGCATTATTCTTTGAAACCAAAAGTATTTTTCCTATTTATAGACCATGAAATGAAGCAAAAACATAAAAAACAACAGGCAGGTTAACAAAATAATTATTTATGGATTTTGATTCATACAAAACAAAATCATTGCACAGCTATGTTTATATATGTACGGTAAACTTATATTAAAAAAATTAAGGTTTTTAAAGAATTTTGAAAGCGAATACAGTATTTTGAAAAATACTAGAATTTTTTAAAACTTTTTTGAAAAACAGGAATTATTCTGACAAAAAATCCTTATTTTAAATTCTAAGGATCTTCAATTGTAATAAAAAAGAATGCGCATTATTATCCTATTGTTTATAGCGTTAAAAACGTAAAATTAAAAAACTCCCGGTTGAAGCTCCCGTGTCCCCTTAACCAAGACCAGATTTAAAAACATCAGGAAGCTCCGGTATAGTGATATTGCTGCTGGGAAAAAGTGGGACTGTCTTTTTCAAAATAAGAATAGAATTCCTCCTGATTTGTGCAGGAAGGCAAGTGTAGCCTGTTTTCGAATGTTTACGGGCCATGATTACTTCCAGC
The DNA here is from genome assembly GCA_907164885.2 of Dolomedes plantarius. NCBI lineage: Eukaryota > Metazoa > Arthropoda > Arachnida > Araneae > Dolomedidae > Dolomedes > Dolomedes plantarius. Next base: position 3,291,023 of record OU015490.1, on the reverse strand, counting down.
AGTACCTTTAGAATCGGCGTGGCGGCTTCTGCCTCCTGCCCTTTGTGTGGAGATTGTTTTATGAATGGACAGCATCTCCTTATTTGTTCCAAATTAAGGGATATTGACACTGGATATGGTTTTTTGCACCTTATGGTTTTTTGCAATTGTATTGGACAGCAAAGCAGCGTATGGCCGAATGGCCCAGGCTGGGCGTAGGATAAAAAATACAGTACACATAGCGTGTACGATTGGACTAGACTCAACTCAAAGCATTAAGTATCTCCAAAATTGAAAATTAAAAAAAATCAATCTCATGGATCTCGTTTTCAGGCCATTCTTTGATAATTGTAAAATTTTTTATTGGACTATTTATACTAGCGGAATAACATTTATTTTATGTAAGGAATCCGATTTTTGGGCTTTGCTATTGTGTCTGGTTTGGTTAAGAGCGCTTCGGTCAATTTTTACTACACGAGGGATAATTAGACTGGGACCTAGTGCTTAAAGCCGATTCCGAACAAACGTCCATGACTAGAGTGGGACTCGAACCCACAGACTCTGGTAACAAAAGCCAGCGCCGTATCTATTCGGCCATCGTCCGACTGTATTTGATATCGGATTACCACAAGGACAGATGTCCGACTTCTGCCAAGCACCATCACAATATGGACTGAACACCTCTAGGGGAGACATCTGGGGAAGGAGGTGAGAATCATACTCACCCTTCACCCGTTTAAACCCTACGGAGAGATTTTCTGGCCCAAGAGATTTTGACATGCTCATGACCAGCTTACGAGAGAGTTAAATTGCTAGTATCGGGACTCAAAAAGAGATCCCTCATTACCGATTCCCGACGCGATAAACACTTGAATGATACAGACCAATGAAAAGTAGTCTGAGATAGTAAAATATCCAAGGAAGTGAAAGCAATGCATTTGATATCATCTAGGACAGTGCTCCCCAACCTTTTTATCGCCGCGGACCGGTCAACGTTTGATAATTTTACCGCGGCCCGCTGAGGGGGGGGGGAGTTGATTGTTTATATTTTACATTGTTTTGATTTAATAATTTTAATTTAATTGTACTTAAACATGCCTTCAAAATAAAATACAGTTACACCAAAAAATGAATATAAAGTGATTTAACATTTTAACTCACTAGAACGCTAAATCAATGAGAACCCTGAGCTTGTGGCCCTAAGCTGGCGGCCCGGTACCATTTGATCCACTGACCGGTACCGGTCCGGGGCCCGGGGGTTGGGGGCCACTGATCTAGGGAGTTTGCCTCAAAAGCATATATCTGTACCTTGGAACAAAACTGGCCAATGTCTAAATCTTTGAAATGTGAGTGAACTGCACGAGTGAAATCAGGGTAGGATATATATTAATTGTCAAAAGGGCTAATGTCCTCTCAAAGGGCAAATGTCCTAAGATTTGTAAAAACCTTAAACTGACGTTTGATTAAAATGAACTTGACCCTTTTTGTTCCAAGGTAAGATTGTTTTCACTCATGTTATGAGAAATAAATACCTATACATGGCCTTTCGAGTAAACTTTCAGAGGTTCTAACATGCGTATTATTCGTTTACCATTCCCGAACAGAACATTGCTGTTAGATTGCAGATATATAAACTGGCAGTTTGTGGTGTCATGCATCAATTTGGATACACTGAAAATTTGGATAGTTAATTTTCGACTGTTTACTCTTAACAGTTAGTCGCAAATTCCTCATTAGCAGGCACAATATTTCAATGATTGAACTTGGTTCGTTATAGTTACTTAAACCTACGTAATGTAAAAGTGTATCTCGTCGGTATGGACCACCGACCTTCCCTATAGTGTTGCCATACTATCAAAATAACATTAGTCTATTAGGTGATGTAAGCCAGAGACGACCTAATAGCGAGTTTGCTGGCATTCAGTATCAGAATCCAATGTTCCGAGTTCCCCAGCTACCAAAGATGAAAGTTCTGTTGTCTCTAAAAACTATAATACGCACGAATAGATGAACTTGACCCTTTTTGTTCCAAGGTAAGATTGTTTTGAATAAAAAGTACTTTGCATTATAGCTACTAAAATTGAACATTTTCGTTTTTCGGGAAAAATATTTTATTCTATACACTTATGCACATTTTGAAAGGATTTTGTTTAAACGTGTGTTTGTAATATACCTGTATGCTTTGGCTATATGAAATCTTGTTACATAAATGCTTAAGGGGGGAGTACAGCTTAAAACTGTCAAAAAACTCAATTTTTTATTATTATTTAATTTTGAAAAATGGAATATAAGGTATCTTTTGGGAAAAAATGAAGTCGATATTACAAATAGAACCGCTTTTATGGCCGAATGTATAAAGCTAATAGTAAAGAAATTCATTGAAAATTTAAACTTTAAATGGTTTTTTCTGAAAACTGTTATTTTCAAACTTGTGCTCACTATTTCTTCAAAACTAATCGTTACAAATTGCTAAAATTTTGTATACATCTATTTCTTGTATCTTTATACAATTTCTATCTAAATTTAAATAAGTTCATATTACAATTGTTTTTACAGAAATATTTTTAAAAAAATTATGATATTTTTTGTACATTACAATACATTTTCCTGAAAAAAAATTATGTGAAATATGGTAATTATTTGAGGTGTAGATTAAAGTATAGCCTAAGGATAGAATATATACAAATAATTTAATATATATCTCTTATAGTTTTTAAAAAAAATCTGCACACCATGCATTGACATAAGATTCATTTTTCATAAAACATTAATTATTTTTTTACATAAAATAATTTCTAATAATCTCCCCAAAATTCTGCTTTTGTTTTCTAATAAATAAAGCTCTGCACAATTCACCCTAAAAAATGGTTTAAATTAATGACAAATTAACTCTTTGACAACACGATAAGCTTGGTAGTACAATCATTGTATTTTTGCGGGTGCAAAGGTGTACTCCGCCCTGTTAATAATAAAATTACAAAAATTGTTTTTGTCCTCTTTATTTTGCAATTTCATTATCTTAATCTGCAAATAAAATCAGCTTATTTACTTTTTATCACTAACAGTAAAACAGACTCAATTGAATTTTTCAAGCAAAATCAATTTCCAAATCTAAATTTGCTATAGAAATGCAAGTTGAGTCTATCTTACTATCAATTACGGTAAATTAATTAAAGGTTTTCTATTCCCTACTATGTTTTCCTCTCCTTCTTGAAAAAATTCACAAAATAAATTTTATCTTCATAGGCGAATTTCTAAGAAAATTTGTCGCCATTTAAAAATTGTTTTCATTAAGGTATCTGGATATTTTTTCTCAAATATATACAGAACTCATTAATTACATATATTTTTAGTTCAAATGTGATATAAAATTATGAAAAAAATATAATAATGTTGGAAAAGTTTCCATAATATTTTAAAATATAGGGAAATTTCTATAAAATTTTACTAGAATTTAGTGCTTACGCCTGAGACTCTACTCTCAATTCAAATAAATATGTATTTTAATTTCGTTTAGACTATATACCACTGTGACACCTTTCTGTGTGAAAAGTTTTACAACAAAACAAAAGTTTTACAACATTTCCCAAAATTACTAAAATATACCAAAAAGGGGATAAAACGCTGATTTTTTAAAAAATTATCTTTTTGTATGTACAGATACCCGTATAATGATTAAATTAACACATATAGCATAGCTTTTAGTTCAAATAATAGTTCGTAATATGTAAAATACTATTTCATAATTTCCTTGAAATATATTGAAAACTTTTTAAAGTATTAGCTTTCTCGTTTACAAAAGTAACCGAAAATTTAATTTTCTAGAAAAGACATTGAAAGATGCTACATACGGTCTTTTAATATCGCTTTCGGTTTATTAAATTGACCATAAATTCTCATCCAATGATCGAAGGAATAAAAGTAAAGCAATTTTTGAATCCTGCAAGAATGGCCTTTGAAATAAATGAATAAAAAAATTTCCAAATTTTTCACCAAGACAGCCATTTCAACTTAGATATCTTAAGAACTTTGAAACATATTTAGATAAAAAATAATTACTTGATAAAAGGAACTTTTTATATACCATGTTTTTTTAATTTTCTGTTGAATTATATAAACTTGACAATTCTCTCTTAATTGCACAAACCTTCACTTAATTTTTCATTTTCACTTTCTTTTATTTAATTTTAATCACTTTTTAGTCGTTTTCACTATCCATAGACTTTATAAACTTTGATTTTTATAATTTTTTTTTAATTTTTCGCACAATATTTTTGTAAACAAATTAAATTTAAATGTGTTCTGTTTTAAAAATCGTCCAACGCCGTTAGGCAAAAGTGCAAGCATTGAATTTGATAGAAGCGCCACCTTGCGGATTTTTTCGGCTAAAAGTATTAAAATAATGCATTGTCATTCTGTTCTGAGCTATTCTAAAAGTTTCAAATGTCTATCTAGTCGGGAAGTTAGTTAAAATCGATTGCTAGATTTGTACTAGACAAACACACACACAAACAAACATACAAGAAAGCAAGTTAATAAAAACATTGTAATAGTAAATCTGTACGGTAATTTTCGTTTCAGGAAAAGCACTTTCAGAAACATAATGTATTAAGGATATGTACTTTCAATAATAGCAGACCTGGAAATCATTCCCTTCCGAATTAAATAAACAAAGAGGATAAATATTGTAGGGTAGACATACATAGAGCAGCATGAGAATGTTGTACCTAACAATGTAATCATCATTGCCTTCCACATGGTACAGTGGTTAGCGTACCTAACAATGTAATCATCAGCGCCGGACACATGGTATAGTGGTTAACGTTTTGTGCTGCCACGCGATGGGCTTGGGTTCAAATCCCGAATAAGGCTTGGTCGTTACCTTGTCGTCCCCTTCATGGGGAACAAGGCTGGCTCCCCAAAATGATGCTTCCATAATAAAGCAGCCAGTAAATAGTGGTGAAAAATAAAAAAAATCGAATGTTTGACAATAAAATTCCTCCGAATTAGACACCCCCCCCCCCCGAAAAAAAAAATTTTTTTTTGATCATCGAACAGACATGCGCTTTCTGTTATTTTATTCTCAAATCTCCTCCGTAGGGCCTAATCCAAGACAAAATAATAATGTTTGCCTTTCCTAACTACTTTCTCTACTGTTCATGCTAAATTTCTATAGAGTCAAACTTTATATTTCATAGGCTAAAAGTACTTCAGATATTAAACTAATGACGGGAATGTCATAAATGTAAACTGTCGATAACACATTCTGAATTCATTAAAATATGTCCATGTAATTTAGAATTTGACAGATGTCATTTTGTTTCTACTGCAGGCTTATGAGTCTCTTGGTATATTTAGCGGTGAATGCATATAAATGACATGCAAAATTGGACATTTCAAGGAGAGCAATTAGTACATTTCCAGAATTACTAAAAAGTGCAATAGGAGAACATTAATATTAATGTAGCCTTTTAGTCCCTCCAAATTGCTATAAAAACTGTAAAGATGTAGAAAAAGCCAATGCTACGCATAAAGTCGTTTTGCATGTATTCGTTTCAGAGTGCAATTTATAGTCACATAGTTTAATAACATACTGAAAATTCCACATTTTCCCCTAAATTTATGCATTGCAGCTTTTGATATAATGTTCTCTAAAAAATTTTAGAAAGATCCCAGAGCAAGTATTTTTTTCCAGTAACTATTTCCTAATCTTGAAGATCTGTATGTGATTGTATCTACATTAATGTACATTTCAAATTCTGAAATTATTATACGGTAAAACTTATTTGATTAATAGTTAAAAATAAACTTTCTAGGTAAAAGGAAGTTAGCTTGAATGTTCAGGGTTATAAATATTTAAAGAGATATAACAATCAAATCTGAAATTTGTTTTCTATAATACATATAAAATTTATAATAATAAAATTGAAGTTCTATATTATTTTAAATAAAATGAAGTGAAATAAGAAAAAATAAATTTTTAATGTAGACTTTTTTACTATTAATAATTTTAAAAAGTCGCTTACTTAAAAATATAAATATTTATTTACGAATTTGAATCAGTAGATATAAACTTATTAAATTTCTTTAAAACTTATATTTTTAACGTAGTATTACGTTCCTCAATAGCGGTCCTCCAGAAAGAAAAACTTCAGAGTCCATCGCGAGTTATAATTTTTGCAGCATGCCAAACCCAGTAGCAGTAGACAGTTAAACAGAAAAGCACCAAAATGCTTCAAAAAATAGAAAAGAGGTAAGCATCGATAAGTATTCCTACGTTAATAACCCGCGGCAGTTTCGTTATAAAAGACTACCTGCAATATTTTTTGTGTAAAATTTGTCCCTTTTAATATTTCACTATAAAATATTTTTATCGTTTAAGATTCAATATGTATTTCTCATTTCTTGTTTAATGTAACTTTCAATAAGATTATTGAGATTGACAAGAAAATTTCTTTGCTCATATGGCACAATGTTATAAGAAATTTACGTGACAGCAATTCTAACATTCAAGATGTCATTAAAAATTAGTAATTTGTATTACATGAGCAAACGTGGTATCAATGCTTCAGAAAAATAGATGGCTATTACTTACAGTAGTTAGAGTAAATAGAAAATATCGGCGAACGAGAATCCATATGAAAAACTCAATTTCTTAAAAAAAAGTTTTCTTAAAACATTTTGCCATTTGGGCAAATATTTATTCATATTAATTTTACTATTTATAGAATTTTAATTTAACGATCTTCGTTAAAATGTTTGGCTGGACAAGACGACACGAAACAAGAAAATATGTTTTATAATAAATTTTAGCATATCGTCATAATTTTTTTTAACTGTAAGTCAATGTAACTGATGCCAATGTAATATGATTGAAATGTTTATAATTAATTTAAGCTTATACGAACAATTCATTGTGTCCTTTTCCCTTTCATTATTTATATCAGTTAAAATGAACACGAAACCGAACCCAAACCTCTGAGTTTACGGACTGGTGTACTGACCTTCATACGAACAACAAAAATCTGCCCAGAAAGGTCTTCCAATTTTCATAATTCAGTATGGACTTCATACACTAGAATGACCTTTTTGCCTAGACAAGGATATCCAGAACGCTATCAATTATGGTACTAATTATCACCTTTATTATGGTTTCTAAATATGTCACGGCCGACAGGTACTGCAGAGACGAATCAAAATTAACACAAGCAGAATTTCTCTCACTATTTTAATGATCACTAGGGGCTTCGTCCCTAGGCCCGCTACGCTCGCTCCTCTATTAGGGCTAATAGCGAGATACATAGGGGTGATTCTCGGGCAATGCGACAGCTTCCACCCATTTACTGTTGTCACCCTTATGCGAAGGGGAATCATTGTTGAATCATCACTGTTGAATTATTAGCTTTAAAATTCAATTAAAAATCGAAATTTTAAGATAGAGACTTGAAATGAGGTTCATATGAATAAGAAAGCTTTCGTCTTCCAGATGATGTAAATATTTTCTTTGTAAGATAAAAACTCGAGGAGCATCCACATTGCATCCACATAGGGGACGATATTTCTTGAAAAACTGTGTTTCATTTTTTGATGAAAATATTAGTCTGTTTTAAAATATTTTTAAACAAACGAGGTCTAGTTTGAAAGAAAATTATCTGTAGTCTTAGAATGTAAGAAGATCAAAATTCTACGATTATTTTTTGGCGAGTTATTGTAATCTGAAGATGAAAAAGTCAATATTTTCCCACAAAACATAAAAAAAAACTTAAAGTCCGACGAAGATGAGACATGTCTTACTTTGTTCCCCACATTTTTCTGCATCTATTGATATTAGTCTCGACCCCATACGCCCAGTGGTTTCGTAGAAGATAGCGTGACAAGCTTTTGACAGCGGCAGCGGGAGTTACTTTTTTTTAGAATAGAGAGATAGGCAAAATACTTTAAAACTGTTTGCAATGGAGAAAACCATACATCTTCAATAATAAAAGTGCGAACTACGGACAGCTGAAAGGTGGTATTTCACGAAACGAACCCTTGTAAGAGCTGTTATTAATGAAAAGATAGGGATCTCCAGGAAACCAGTAGTCATAATTCTATGTATCGCAATTGTTACATGTTTGTTCCTCATCAGCATGACAGACAAGTACTCAAGAGATGAAGAATGTTCCAACACAGATTTTATGTGATTTTTTTTACCACTGACTGACAAAAGACAGTTAAATTTGTTCAAAATTGTCTTCAATTATTTATATGACAAACTATGAAAGATGATAAAATTGCAAAAACCTCACCTTTCAAAGAGCTGTTATTAATGCGAAAATAAGTATCTACATAGCGCCAGCTTCTTAGGCTTGTTTCACACTTACAGGATTTTTATCGTCTGTCATTTAAAAGATGTCGTGTACACGTAATCGGGACGAAGAATGTTGTCGTAACGCTTTCACTATGCTTTCACTACGCTGACATCAAATCTATTATATTCGCCGTTTTCTTTACAATGCTTACAAAAGACCTAATATGTTCACTTTCATACAAATTTTTATATTAATTTTTAGAGGTGAATTTTTAGATTAATTTTCAGAGTTTTATTTATTAAATTATGATGACGTGGTTTCTTTTCTTTTAATTTTGCGTCCCGTGCATAACAACGAAATAGACATTTTTTTTCTTAGTAATGCGGCAGATGATTGGACATTATCCAATAAAATATTAACATGCAGCAAAAGAAATGTTCCTCAAACTGTACTATATTAACTGTACTATATTCTTTAGTATGCTCTATTAGATTTAATTTGAATATTTTCTTCCACATTATTTTGTCTATAAAAATATCCATTACGATTTTTTTATAAATATATTTTTTTGTTATTTTTACATCAGTTTCATGCATTGATTGTCGTATTTATTATATATATATATATATATATATTTATTTATTTATTTATTTATTTATTTATTTTTGCATTAATAGCATACATTGACCGTTGCATTTAATTTGAATGTACTGCATAGTGAAGTACGGGTTTTCAGCTAGTATGAATATAAAAGTGAGTCTAACTCCCGAAAGTGGAGTTGGACTACTATTGAAATAAAGCCTTCATATGTATTCCATTATTTTTAAGGCAATCTGGATAGCTAGGGGATGGTAATGTTGTTTAAAACATTCATTTGTACCATGTGCTACATTTGCAAAGACGAGAATCTCATTTAGTCCTGGTTCTAAGTATTTCCGTTATTGCGGTTTCCTCAGCATGTGATACATTACAAGTAATTTACTGCCAGAGTTCTACCTGAAGCAGAATTTATGTTTTTTAAATTTTAGTGGGAAGATCGGATTATATATATCCACAATGGATAGAACTATCCATAATTTCAGTAATTATTGATGTAAACCCTTTGGATGACTTAGTGAGGATACTATTGTATAAAAAACGACCATGGAGGAGGTGTTCAGATGCGAAGTTACACTTCGCCAACAATCCGTACTCATACAACAGACAATACTCATTTGTCAGGCATCAATATATTTTTAAGGTATCTGCTTTCATTAAAATGTTTCTTTTGGAGTAAAATTTCGAAAATTTTTATTGCTGTATATCAAAGGCCAATTTTGTAGGATTCTAAAACTGCTTTATTTTTATTCCGTCGATCATTGGATGAGAATTCATGGCTAATTTGATAAACCAAAGAGGTATTATATATATAGTACAAAATACAGGAAATTCAAATATATTTAGTTGAATGGAGTGAAAAGTCTCATGTGTAAGCAATAAATGGAACTAAATATTTATAAAATAATATTTCAGGTAGTCTCTTCTAACGAAACTACCGCGGTTATTAGAGTATTATTACATATTGTTGCTTAACTTTTTTGTATGTATATATGTATGTAATATAGGCGACGTGGAGGAAAAATAATAGACCAGAGTGGATGACGTCGCCTACCACATGATGACTAACCGAGCATTTTCCCGCAAAGACTCCCAACGCAGACACAGGAACCACAGATACGTAATTGAATCTAAAGCATTTTATTAAGTTTTTCCAAGTCGTCCGCCCGGGATTATATGACAAACCGATTTTTACAGAGTGTGTCTAATTTTAGACACCAGATAGTTTAAAGGTTCATCTCATCACGTGATTAAAAGGTGTGTCTTAATGGTTGATTGGTTTAAAGTTATTGTTGATGCGCAGAACTGATTTACACTCGTAGTGACGGCACGCAGCTATTCAAAATGTGTGGCTGCAGAGCAGCACGACCGTCTCAGTTACTCATCCCATTGTCTCTGAAGTTTTCAACCCTTTACTTTCAGCTTTTAAGTTACTACGCATCTCCCACGGCCAGACGCTTGCACCGGCATTGAGGTTGGGGCGGGGACTGGCTGTCACTCAAATCCAACCCTGCAATCTATTTTCTCTGCGGTGTTTATTCCAATTTTTACGATGTCCCAACCCTTTGTTGATAAATGTTATTTCTTCTTTAACAAAGACCCCATTTAAAGTTTACGCGATCGCTCCTCATATTTTATAGCGTCACATATATATATATATATATATATATATATATATATATATATATATATTTGTGTGTGTGTCAGTCAGTCAAAATTTTGACGCATTTTGTTACTTTTCTGTTTAACTGTTTACTGCTTGCCCAAGCGATACAGACTGCGTTTGGCCCGCTGCCAAAATTATATGTCGCGACGCAGGGCATCTGAAATTTTGCTTTCCGGAGGACCGTAATGGAGTAAGGTAATCCTACGTTGAATCTCCCTATATTTTAAAATATTATGAAATGCTTACCGAAACTACATTTGTTTCCATGATTTTATATCACATTTGAACTAAGAGCATGTGTATTTAATCATTACAGTATATTTTAGGGAAAAAGTGCACCGAATATCCACAGATCCGTTAATTGTGCTTTTACAAATTTCTTACCCCGAAAGTTCTGGTAGTGCTAAGCTGAGAAACTAATTTATGAGCAGGAAACCATGTTGATTGCTTGTAGAAAAAAAATGTATCATAGAAGTTAATTGTTGATGACATTCGCATACAACATTATTCTGAAATTACGTACATCGGTAAAAATGGGTCATTTAAAATACAGTATTTCCAAAAATTTCGAGGAATATATTTACACTAGCTGAAAACCCGTACTTCGCTACGGTGTACATTCAAATTAAATACAACGGTCAATCTATGAAATTAATGCCAAAAAAAATAAATATATATATATATATGTATAATAAATACGACGATCAATATATACAATTGATGTAAAAAAATAAATATATTTATAAAAAAATCTTAAGGGAACTTTTTATAGACAAAATAATGTAGAAGAAAATTTTCAAATTGAATCTAAAGGGACATACTAAAGAATATAGTACAGTTTTAGGAACATAATATCTTTTATGGTATTTTAATATTTTTTTGGATAATGTCCGATCGTCTGCCGCATTAGCAAGAAATTTTTTTTGTCTATTTAGTTGTTATGCACGTGACGATAAATTTATTTATTGTGCCAGAAAAAGAAGCATTTAATAAATTAAATTCTAAAAATTAATCTTTAAAAATTCACCAAAAATCAGAAAAGGGAGGTAAAGATTCGAAAAAGATTTCATTTTAAAGGAATATTTATGATCTTTCTCGTGATATAAATTTTATAACCCTCGAATTATTATTTTAAATGCAAACTTAAAATAAAGTCACAAAAGCAGTTTAAAAATTTAATTTAAAAAAATCCAAGAAGAATTTTTCAAAAATATTTCTTAGTGCACCCCTACACTGTAAGGAGAATCGCTATGCAAAACTTCAGCCCTTTAGGTCCAGCGGTTTGGTCTGTGCATTGTATGTCAGTGAGTCAATCCGTCAGTGAGTCAGTCAGGTACGGAACTGTTTTATACATATAGATAAGTTTAATCCACACTAATTTTATGCCATTTTTAGAGCTTTGACTTTTAGAGTATGTAATCAGGAAAATATCAAGAAGACATTCGGATGTAACTTTAAAATACTTAAGGGGACTCACTACTCTCAAATCATTAAAACATTCGATTTTTTGAAAAAATATATGTTAAAGCCTGATCATTTCTGAACAAAATAAAGCAAACCGTATGGAAATATTCCGCTTAGTTCCGGAGATATTGATATTCTAAATATTTAATTACTGATCAAGTTTATGGTAAGAAAAATTTTAAAATCTTTTTTCTCAAAATGTAATTTTGCATCATTCCGCAACTGATATCTCAAGAACTATGAAACATAATTACATGAAATTTTTATCAATGAATAATCATGTTATTTTCTTCCTTCTGAACTAGAATTATTGCAACCACTGCACGTTTTGTTATTTTTGCAGGGGTAAATGAATGCAAAAATTTAAGGAAATTTTAAGTATATTTTGAGCAGTTTTAAAAAAATTTTAAAAATATTTGAATGTTGAATGTTTTATGTTCAATTATATTTTGAATTATTTATTTTAAATATTAAACAGGAATTATACATTTAAGTGTAAAATTAATTTTATAGTTCTGCGCGCAAGCCAGTATACAATAAAAATACTTAAAAAACAAGGTATGTCTAAGCATTTAAAAAAATTATTTAAAATTATTTTGAGAGTTGAAAATTTGTTTATTAAAATAAATATATCAATTTATCATATACACAATATTTGGAAAAATTGGGAGTAAATTCAAATTGTTACAAAGAGTTAAAAAGTAGGAAAATATGCCTTATTTCCTCGACTTAAGGGTCGTGAGTCCCCTTAACTTAAAACTGGTTTAAATCTCAAAAGGAGAAAGTTTTCATGTTTTTTTTTTTTTGTTAAAGAAAAAAATATTAAAATACGTACAGTTTTCCGTCGCATTTTTTTTAAAGTTCGAACTGAATTACACATCTAAAAGAAACTTGACAAAAATATGATGGAAATGCATTTACATTCAATGAATAAATTTCGTAGGCTACTAATACCCCCAAAGGATCAGAATTTGCCTACGAAGTTACTGGAGGAAGCTCTCATCGTTAATTATGAATAAAAAGTGGCTAAATTTCTGAAGATAAATTTACTCAATTTAAAATTTAAATGTGCGTCCTTTTTCATCGCTGATTCAAAGATTAAAAGTATAACTAGCTACCTTCTCCCGTGCTAATCAATAGATGCCTTTATTAACATTTCTAAGGGGTTAAAAAAGTTTTCTATGTAAAATATTCAAATGATTGTAGAACCATTGCGGGGTTTTCTTGAAAGTAAAATATCTAATTTATACAACGACGTTAGTTATAGTTAGTTAAATATGATAAGAAATGCAAAAGACATTTCCTCTTTATTTAAAAAAAAGCATTCCTAGTTAGATCGTTAAACTAATTTGGTCTTTATAAGGAAAAAGTCTAGAGAAAATCAGATTTATACGTTTGCTCTGCTTGTAATCTTATTAGAAGTGCCATTGAGTGAGAAACACTGTGAATAGCTATAATGTTTTCATTGATAATATTTATATCGTAGCATTTCTTTCATTGACTCAAATTTCATTACATTTTTTAAATTTTTACATACAAACATTTCATAGAAGGAAAGTGGTTCTTGCGATGTTTCTCGCATTTGAGAAATTTAATTATGGATATTTTCACAGGAAAGACAAAGCACGAATAAATATATCCAAAGCGAAAGCAAGCGTATTAAATTAGATTTATTTCCCTGATAATATAAAACTGATAAATATAATTAAAGTGAGTGTAAAGGGATTCTCTAGACAGAAAACAAACAAAAAATGAACATCATCAAAGTGGAAGTCAGGGATATCCTCAGATGTAAGATTAAGGAATTAAATGAATGTGAATGTCACAGGGGATACTCAAATATAAGATTAATAAAACAATCACAGTGAACGTCAAGGACTTTTTGATGTCGAAAACGAAAAAATATTATTCCAAGGGAAATTGAGGGATATCCTCAGATATAAGAATAATTAATTAAATGCATTTAAATGCCACAAGGGGATATTCATGTATAAGGTTAATAAATCAATCAAAGAGAATGACAAGGTTAATTTGATGTCAAAACTAAATTAAAATCAATCTTACTAAAAGCCAAGACTATCCTTAGACGTAAGATTAAGGAATTAAATGAATGTGAATGTCACAAGGGGATCTTGAGGTATAAGATTAATAAATCAATCAGAGTGAACGTCAAGAACTTTTTGATGTCGAAAACGAATAAAATTTAATCTAAGTGAAAGTCAGGGATATCCTCAGATATAAGAATAATTAATTAAATGAATTTGAGTGTCACAAGGGGATACTCATGTATAAGGTTAAAAAATCAATCATAGAGAATGACAAGGTTATTTTGATGTCGAAAAGAAATTAAAAGCAATTTAAATAAAAGCCAAGAATATCCTTAGATGTAAGATTAAGGAATTAAATGAATGTGAATGTCACAAGGGGATCTTCAGGTATAAGATTAATAAATCAATCAGAGTGAACGTCCAGGACTTTTTAGATGTCGAAAAAGAATAAAATTTAATCTAAGTGAAAGTCAGGGATATCCTCGGGTATAAGAATAATTATTTAAATTAATCTGAATGTCACAATGGGATACACATGTATAAGGTTAATAAGTCGATCAAAGAGAACGACGAGATTATTTTGATGTCGAAAAGAAATTAAAATCAATCTAACTAAAAGCCAAGAATATCCTTAGATGTAAGATTAAGGAATTAAATAAATGTGAATGTCACAAGGGGATCTTCAGGTATAAGATTAATAAATCAATCAGAGTGAACGTCCAGGACGTTTTGATGTCGAAAACGAATAAAATTTGATTTAAGTGAAATTCAGGGATATCCTGAGATATGATAATACGTAATTAAATGAATGTGAATGTCACAAGGGAATCCTCAGTTATAAGGTTGAAATCAGTTAAAGTGGATGAAAAGGCTTTTTGATTTCGAAAACGAATAAAATCAACCTAAGTGAAAGTCAGGAATATCCTCATATATAAGAATATGAATTAAATGAATGTGAGTATAACACGGGGATTCTAGGATATAAGGTTTATAAATCAATCAGTGAATGCAGAGGACTTTTTGATGTCGAAAACAAATAAAATTAATCTGAGTCAGAGATATTTATTCTCAGGTATAAGATTACGAATTAAATGAATGTAAATGCCACAAGGGGATTCTCAGATATGAGTTTAATAAATCAATCAGAGAATGTAAAAGACTTTTTGAGGTTGAAATCAAATAAAATCAATTTAAGTAAAAATCTGAGATATCCTCTGATATATGACTAATGAATCAAATAAATGTCCAGTGTACACTGAGATATCAGGGACTATAACATTTAATCAAGATGAAAGGTAAGGATACCCTTATAAAAAACACAAGGAAAAATTATCTCTTATCGAATATAAGTGTA
The DNA here is from genome assembly GCA_907164885.2 of Dolomedes plantarius. Classification (NCBI taxonomy): domain Eukaryota; kingdom Metazoa; phylum Arthropoda; class Arachnida; order Araneae; family Dolomedidae; genus Dolomedes; species Dolomedes plantarius. Next base: position 3,275,624 of record OU015490.1, on the reverse strand, counting down.
CTGCAAGAGTGTCGTGTAAATCACTATTCTCACATTCGATTAATTTTATGGCAAAATACAAGGGTTGAGTACACCAATTTTTGTAATAAATCGGATGTAATATTGTTACTCTAAGTACTTCTGTTAAGTTAACTTCCTGAAATATTTAATCCGCACAAAAATTATGAAGATACAGTTGTGGAACATTTCAGAACATAAATCGTACATAATGTCTACTTGGCGTTTCAGTAGTAGATATATGAAAAAAAAATTATTTTGTAAGGAAGCTATCAGAAAAATGAATTTCCATTTTCGACTGCATGAGACTGTTGGATTATCTTCATCTCACGAGTTTTCGTACAATTCCCTGGTATGTAAATCAATTTGAATTTCCTTTGAAAAAATTCTAGTAATACAAGATGTGTGGTAAAATATAAGCGACAATTTTCTTACAAAATATTTTTTATCCGTAATATAGTGATTTTTTATTTAAATAATTTTAGACGAGTCACGTATAACACATATTTAATAGCATTCTGGTAGCTTGTGAGTACCACTTTTAGAAAATATGTTTTTTTCTTCATGTATCCAAATTCTCTTTGTTGTTATGGCATGTCCACTATTTTTAATTTTCGATCACCATAGTAATAGGTCTATTATTTAACCTGACAATCGAAGTCAAATAGTTATGGGAATGAAGCATCAGATCCCACCTTAGTTTATTGAAGTGCCCCTTCTCATAGAATCCGTTAACGTAATTTTTTTTAACCAATGAGATACCAATCATCGACCCATTTAACGAATCAGCGCCAATGGAATCTTAAACGCTGACGTTGACCGATTATGTGTGAACAGGTATTTTAGCTACTAGCGTTAACACACTTGCGTTATGTAGTGAACTTCAGATTTATGGAGCAGATTTATGACTAATGTAATGCAATTAAAAATTTATCGGTGGGGTAATTGGCACAAGAATCTGTCCAACCTTGATGCATACTGAGACTATTGCACCCGTCTTCGGAGAGTACAGTATTCCCACCCAATACCACAACACCTAACTTGGAAAACTCGCAAAACTGGCATCCACTAAGCCCCTTTCAACGACATTCCCAACCGAAATTCTGCTGGAACTTTGTTGCCCTATTATTTCACTTAATACATTGCAAATTTACATTATACATAACCTTATTACAAATTATACATTGCTCTAAAAGCAATATACACTAATAATCAATTTCAATCTGGCAACATAGTTATTACAATACAATCAAGAATACTAATAAATGCTTATCTTACTACCGACTAACAAAATATATATAGTCTGTTATCAGTAATTACTATACGCACCACCAGTAAAACAAAGTATACAATTTCAAAGTTACATCAGATACTGAAAATCCAAGTTCAAACAATGAACTATCTATGGAGTAAGGCAGAACGTCCTCCCTCAGTTTATTCAAAGTTGTTGCTTGAAATTCACATACATCAGTTACTTTGAAAAGAAAAAAAAATCAGTGTGTGTCTTCTAATTTTCTACTTTTGGAGTTTACTTCTGTTTTTGCTTTTTATAAAAGCGTTTTTTGGTTCAAGAGAAATTCTATGAATACCATACCATGAGAATCCCAGAATAAGCAAATATGATCTTTCATGATCTTGTTTACTAAGTGTTTTGTTCCTTTTTCACGCCGTACATACATATTTGAGGATTAAAAACCTTTTAAATTTGTCTCCTTCAACAAAAATTTGATGATTTTCCTGTCTTACAATAGATAGTACATTCTTGCTGTGACATACAAAAACTTATTTTGTATGAAAATGTGGTAAGTATTACTTTCTTGCAAATGGCAGTATATGAAACGTGCATTTGGCATTATTTGTATTATAATTGAGTATTATCATTCTTTGTTTCTAATGAATCTCAAACAAAACATTTTATCCATCCCTAAGATCCAGTAAATAGACATGAATTTGTTTGTCGTCTGGTAACTAATCTAACTTAAGTTGACAAAGAAGTATTTATTTGTCAATCTTTTTATTTTATAAGGACGTTATTTTGATAAGAAATAATAGTCTGAAAGAGACCTTAAGTACAAGAACAATGGAAAAAACAAATATGTGATTTGAACTAATTGTTAGATACATAATATACAACCTCCTACTAGAATTATTTTCCTTCAGAACATGAAGTATAATGAATTAAAATCATATTTTTATTCAAAGTGTTATTCAAATGCAGTTAATGAACAATTCTGAATAAAATAAAAATGTATGGGAAATTAAATGTAAAATAGTGCTGTAACATTTCATGCCTTAAAAAATTATATGTTTAAAAGACCATCTTGAAAAGCTCGAGAAACAACATATTGAAAACGATACAATCCAACGTTTTAATGGTAGAGAAAAACAAAGTTTGTTAGGAAAGATGAGATCACACGTCATGGAAGGTCCAGTGGCAAAAAAAAATTGCTGTTAAAATAATTTCTTTTCCATATTGAACAGATATAGTTTTAAAATAAATATATTTTATATTTTTCTCGTACAAATTATATTTTTAATAGACCACCTTGAAAAGCCCAAGAAACAACATTTTGAAAAAGATACAATCCCACTTTTTAATGGTAAACAAAATCAAATCTTATTAGGAAAGATGCAATCAAACATCATACTAGAAGGTCCAATGGAAGAAAAAAAATTTGTTAAAATTGATTTCTTTTCCATCTTAAACAAAAGAGTGACGTAAAATATTGATTCTATTCTCCTATTTATCCTCCTCTGATATATATATATATATATATATATATATATATATATAAAATTTGCCATCATACTCTGTAGTTTCTCAACAGAAATTGATTCAGCTGCCACATAGATTGAAGCCCGATTGAAGCTCGCCCAGCGTGATGGGATGGATCCTGTAGACAGTATCTTTTAATGTGCCCCACAAAAAATAGTCACAAGGACTCAGGTCTGGGGAATATGGAGTTCAATCCATGCCTCCGACTCTATTGCTAAAAGCTGCTAACAGCGCCCTCTGTTAGCAACTTTTGTAACTATTTCGAAAATTAGTGTATAAAATTCTTACAGCTTTCACTATAAACATACCGTATGTTGCATTCGTCTACATATCTTTGTTCTCGAGATTTTTCAATTTGAAATCAGGTACTTCTTCGCTGGATACCCTGAATATGTATGTATGTACGTATATATATATATATATATATATATATATATATATATATATATAGATATATATATACAGGGTGTCCCAAAAGGTCGTTTACAAACTTAACATGCTGGTCTGTCATATGATGTTGAACAAGATTTACATAGGAACTTGTGTCCCAAAATTCAAACTGAGACCGGTAGAGGGCGATAAGTGCAGGTTTGGATGAGGAGAAAAAAAAAGATATCGACAGCGGTGTTACTAAGATTTTTATTACAAAACATCATTACATCACAGCAAATGTTCAAAATTCCTTCCATTCGCCACAATGCACGTTTCACAGCTTCGGCGCATGGATTCACGAACCCGTTCAAATTGGCCAGGAGTGTCAAGGGCACGTGCTGCCGCTTCCGCGATCCTGGCGATAAGATCCATGTCCGATGTTACGGGTGTCTCGTACACTATGGACTTCATGTGTCCCCACAGGTAGAAATCCAGGGGAGTCAGGTCGGTGGATCTCGGCGGCCATTGGACTGGTCCGCCTCTACCGATCCAGCGATTTGGATAAGTCCTATCGAGGTATTCTCGAACAGCGTAGCTAAAGTGGGCAGGCGCTCCATCATGCTGAAACCCGATGTTTCGGCGTGTAGCGGCTGGAACGTCACCCATCACATCCGGCAAAACTCTTTCTAAAAAAATGCGATAGGTATTTCCGTCGAGGCGTTCAGGTAGAAGGTAAGGGCCAATCAACATGTCACCGATAATACCAGCCCAAACGTTTACGGTGAAACGTTGTTGATGTGCATGGACACGTGTACATCTTGGGTTTTCATGCGCCCATACGTGCATGTTGTGCAGGTTCACGACACCATCCTGTGTAAAGCAGGATTCATCAGAAAACAAAATCCACGATGGAAAATCTGGCTGTGCGACCCGCTGTTGCAAATACCAGCGTGAGAATGCAATGCGTTTGGGATAATCGTCAGCGCACAATGCCTGTACTTTTTGGAAGTGGTAAGGGTGTTGCATGTCATCGTGCAGTATGTGCATTATGGTGGAACGACCTACACCCAAGACACGTTCGCCTTCTCGGAGATTTGTTTGCGGGTTGATGGCAAACTCCTGTAGCACGGTTTCCTCTACGACAGGCGTGCGTGTAGCACGTTCTCGACCGATGTGGCTACGTACTACGAAAGCAGCTGATTCACGTAATCAGCGGTGCAATCGTCCAAACAAAACATGACTTGGCTGACGTCTGTTTGGGAAGCGCTCAAGGTACGTCCGTGCCGCGGCTCGTCCATTTCCATCAGCGGTGCCGTATACGTAATGCATGTCGGCCATTTCTGCGTTACTAAACTCATTCATCCTTCTCCTTCAACGTCCATGACTGAAATGATTGTTTTTCCCACTCTCCCTTTTTCGTGCAATTATCGCCCTCTAGCGGTCGCAGTTTGAATTTTCGGACACAAGTTCCTATGTAAATCTTGTTCATCATGATATGACAGACCAGCATGTTAAGTTTGTAAACGACCTTTTGGGACACCCTGTATATATATATATATATATATATATATATATATATATATATATATATATATATATATATATATATATATATATATATATATATATATATATATATATATATATATATATATATATATATATATATATATACATATATATATATATATATATATATATATATATACATATATATATATATATATATATATATATACATATATATATATATATATATATATATATATATATATATACATACATATATATATATATATACATACATATATATATATATATATATATATATATATATATATACATACACATATATATATATATATATATATATATATATATACATACACATATATATATATATATATATATATATATATATACATACATACATATATATATATATACATACATACATATATATATATATATATATACGTGTGTGTGTGTGTGTAAGTAAAGAATATTTTTAGAGAAAGAATAATAGTTAAATAATTTAAGGGGGGGCTTTAAAGTAAATCTAGTTTCTAGCGTTAAATGTCACTGTTTTTGTACTTCGAGACGTGCTACGGAAAGGGGAATCCCCGTTTAGAATGTTGGACTTAAATCACGAGGTGTTGGAGGAAAATCTTTGATAGAGTCTGGACGTGCGTCTGTCGCGTGATCTGGGAGATGATTGGAAATGGCGATTTAGCTGGGTTTATTGGGTAATTAATTAATGTTAATTAATAAATAAGTCTTTACATGTTATTTAAGTATTAGTTCTTCAACAGGCCTACTGTTTGATGACTGCATTTAGAGTAATTAGTGTTTTAGAGGGTGTGCGGCGAAAGGGTCGTGACATGTATGTATGTATATGCATATGGGTATGTATGTATATGTATATGTATGTGCTTGAACAGAGGAACAACGCCTTCGTACACAGTCACAGAATTTATTTTATGACAACACAAGACACTTAAACATACAAAAAAATGCAGTTCCTTGGCTCCTAGTCGAGCAAAGCGATCTCTCCTCCACGAGACCGTACTTCCAACTGTCGTTTTTCGTCTTCAAACCGGAAGTGCTGGGAGGGACCTCTAGAGTATGAAAATAACTCTTTTCCACATTTATATATATATTTGAAGCTAAACATATCATTATATAAAGGAAGATTGATAGTATTAAATAAGGGCACTTCTCTCAGAAATACTACAATTATGTCATACTGAGTTTAAAATACCGTATTTAAAGTTGATTTTTAAAATGTTACACTTCAACTTTAATGAAAGATAAAATCACTTTAAATGTAAAACATACATTAAGATATTCATGAAAGTTCCAGTAGATATTATGTATGATTTTGATTAATTCAAATTTGAAAAAAAATGTAGTGTTAAAGATACATTGAATATATATTTTAAACCAGGCCTGGCCAACACAAATGGTTTCACGGGCCACTTTGATGACGCGTAACGTTACAGCAGGCCTCACTTTAGGTAAACATGCTTTTAAAAATGTAATACAAATATAAAATTAATAAAACTTTATTGTTATACTATGATTCAATATAATTTACTCTCAAATCTTAATTAATGAGATGTTTCTTTATCCTTTATTTCACTTAATTTTTGTAAATCTATATTTATATTCGACGTTGCATATCTTAGCCGGTTTTCTAAATCGGCATGAAGCACGTGATAAACTCTTTGTAAATTTCATCTTCGAAAAAAATGCTTCACAAACATATGTGGATCCAAAGGCACTAACAACTCGTTGTGTAAAATATCTTAAGTTGGAATATCTCTCGGATGTAATATAAGTATTGTAAAAATTAATTTTTGATGCAGATGCAAAAGTTTGTTTCATTTCATTGTTGCACTGTAACTCATTTAACTCCATTTGCAGATTTTCAGGAACACTGTTCACGTCAACATGAAATGGGCATGAAAATATTTCAAACATTTTATCATATTTTGCTAATTCTGAGAAACGACTATAAAATGCAGTTACATGTTTATTTTATTTTATGAAACTCTGAGGTTCGCTTTTTATGAAAGTTATTTAACAG
>OU015490.1:3038890-3263890 GCA_907164885.2 Dolomedes plantarius | reverse complement strand
ATACGGGCCCAAGAACGTTTATATATATATATATATATATATATATATATATATATATATATATATATATATATATGTGTATGTATATATATATATGTATGTATATATATATATATATATGTATGTATATATATATATATGTATGTATATATATATATATATATATATATATATTTATATATATATATATATATATATATATATATATATATGTGTATGTATATATATATATATATATATATAACCCAGTTAATGGCTGATCTTACAAAGGGGATATGGAATTTTCCGTTCTAAAGAGAGGACTGTAATAATTGGTTCCGTAATCTAAAGGTTAATATCTATAACATTAATTAGAAATATACATTAAATTTAATAACTGAAAAAAAATCGTTTGTTCTACGAAACAGAGACAAGGAATTTCCAAAATCTTACGTGAGTAAAGGGTGTGTATGTGTGTGTGGGGGGGCAGACACTTGCTTATTATTGCTTACAAGGGGGGGGGGGAGGTGGTTTTAAAATATCTAAATATGGGCTTACGTATTACTCAACGGCCTCTATGGTACTTTGGAGTCTTTTAATTTTCTTTTCTAATTGCTCTGATTCCCGCAGCATATTTTACCCTATTAACGTGTTAGAAAGTTTAACTTAATTAAGTGTTTTAATTATTTTACATGAATAATGAAAACACATTTATAGTTGAGAGAATAAATCACTAGTTAAAATTGTAAAAAAAAGCATTTTATATAGTAAGTCTCCAAAGGAACTGCTTTTACAAAAGTCACGCACACAAACTTTAAAATTAGTTAAGTTAATGTATGCAATATTTTATTTACAGTACGGAAAAATTCTGGCATATTCCTGCTTTGGTCAAAACGTTTCATCAGCCGACTACCACTATTTTAATGCGTAAATGCCTTAGTCTGTGTGAGCTGAAGATAATTAAAGTAAATGAAATGTAAAATAAATAAATAAACGTTAAGTTGCGATTGAAAGTTTAATACGTATCTATTTTTATAAAAAAAAATTTATAATTTGTAAGTCTGAAATTTACACAAAAATATCCATTATTATTAAAAGATTTTGAACTCGCAATGAAACTTTCTATAAAATGTTGCTTAGCAATGCGAGGCTTCTTCCAGGGAAAGATGCAGATATTTGCTCTATTTGCCGAGGGAATTTACAGGTACTGGATCAGTAAATCAGCAGTTGCGCAAAGGTTTCGTAACTGATTAAATTTTCACTTGTCTCGACTATGGTGATGTAAATAAAATAATCATACATTGTAAGGAAGAGATTTCGAGGGATTCATGGAATTCATTCCCAATGGTTAACACTATATTTTACGTTTAACTTGACAATGATCTATTTTGAAAACGATAACTTCATGAGGTAGGTAAAGAGGAATAACTTCAAATTTGCCACGTAACGTTTGAAAAAATGCTAAAAACTTATTATTGTGCGATCCGTATTGAGAATAGTAAGCAAATACATTCTTTATACCACCCAGCGTTGGTCGGATAGAAAACGACAATAAAGTTTTTTGTGGCAAATATGAGATTATACCTTACGTAATCTGATACCTGGTGGCAAATTCCACATTAAGGGGATAGTGGACTTTCAAAACTGTGAAATTTGTTAAAAAAGTCGATTTTTTTATTTTATTGAATTGTGAAACTAGGGACGAGTAGGAATGTGTTGCAAAAAGAATTTTTAACTTCTGTGAATTCTTTCCTAGTTATAGGCATTCGTATTTAATTTAGATATTATGTGGTTACTAATAGCAATAACTTCAAATGTGTTTTTCTCAAAATAAAAATTTTCATGTCATACGAATATTCAAACTGCTCCGGGCGCATTTCGAACTATCGCATTGCTTTGAAATTGAAGTTTTATATACTTAACTGTGTATCAAATAAATGTTATTGAAAAAAATTATGCTTTGTAGCTCAGAATTTCTAAATTTTGTACTTGAAAAGGTGATTTATAGGTATTGCGTAATAAAAAGAGTGTTTTCACTATTATTATTTTTTTCTCTTTATATTTTTAATAAATGCTTAAAATAAGCAATAAGTTTCATTGTTAGTTCTATAAGGTATTCTTTAAAGAAATCTTACTATATTATATGCTAAAGAAATGCGCATGGAACATTTTTAATTAGGCCAATTTTGATGTATTTAATAATTCATAATTCATAAATTATTAATATTTCATCTTTAAATTTTAACCACTTTTACAGATCTATGGTACTAATGAAATATTCAAATTTCAAGCAAATCCATTCAAAACAAAATAGTTAGGTTTGAAGGTCCACTGTCCCCTTAAGCCCATCTGATAATAGGCTCCAAACTAGAACTCATATTTTATTCCATGAATCCCTAGGTTGAAAATAGGAGGCTAGTTCTTACTCTGTCCAATGGACAACACAAAACATGAATATTTATCTTTTTTTCACTATACTCAGGGTCAACTATACGCAGGTTCACTATACGCAAATATAAGTCTATAGAATGGTCTTATTTTACAAGACAATCCACCCACATAGTACAGTGGTTAGCGTCGTAAATTTACTCTCAGTGGGCTTGGGTTCAAATCCCGAATAATCATTGGTCGTTACCCTCTTTGGGAATAATGATGGCTCACCTAAACTTTGCTCCCATATAAAAGTAGCCAGCTAAACTTCGCGGTTAATAACAAATGGAGAATGTCTGACGACAAGTGCCTCCTGCAAATTACAAGACAACAATCGTTAAATTTGATGTTTAATTTTACTCCTTCCAATATCTGTTGCCAAGTATGAAGCTTTATCCTATCCGAAAACATATTGGGAGTTAGGTAGCAACGTTAAATTTGTATTATTCTCCATGTGATGTCCGACACCAGGCATGAGTTTTTTTCACTGTACCGAATGCTTAGTTCCAATTTGCTATCAAATAGAGTAAGGCATACCGACAAAATTCGTCATCGGTTGACAATATGGAGTAAGATTTACCTTCATATTTGTCATCCAGAAGCTAGAGTTGTACCATATAACTTCATTCTTGAATTGAAATATATGACATTATTAGAAATAACATCCCCTTTCTCAACTGGTAATACAAGAAATAAGGTCATAAGAGGTCTCAAAATCTCAATCTATTTCCTTTCTAACCCTTTCTATTTTCATTCTAACCCAAAACTCAATGAGTTAGAAATTACTATATTTCTGCCCATTGTCTGGTGGGGTGAATAGCAAAAAGAAATTGTCGTGCATTTGATACACCCCCTAGTAAAGGGAAAGAAAGAAAATAATGCATTTACAGAAAAATAACAGAAGACTTCATGATTTATAATACGTCATTTTTTTTCAATACATAATTTCAAGGAAATACGAAAACTGTATTTCTTTGAATAATTTATACAATAAAGTATGTTGTTAAAATTTCCGTTTTAAATCAATGTGGGAACTACACTTCATTTTGCTTATAATTCTAATAATAACTCTGGAAGGGGAACGTGCAGTTAGTAATCTAATTCGCCAAAAGCAATTTTATGTAGAACATAAATGTTTGTTAATCCTCCGTCGGGCGCAACTAATCTATGAGATGAAGTCACAAGTTTTTTACATCAATCAGCGAGATCGGGGGGGGGGGGGGAGTGAGTCTCCTAGTAGCTTCCTATCTCCCTCCCACTTACAGAAGATCGTCTTCGGTTTTTCTCCAGTACTTCGCTGAGTGTCGTGAGAGATGTATTAATCTCTCAGATGAATTGCGCACGATCATGTAAATATTTTTGACCTCCGAATTTTCACTTTTGTTTGTTTATATTCTTTTTTTATGCCTAAAATAGCATATGAAACAAGTTCTGGCCCCTAATTCAGTGCTATTGACCTCTATTTAGCTTTATTTTACTTTCAATGCAACGAGTTGTGTTTGGAACAACTCCAAAAGTGGAACATTCAAACAAGGGAAATGCCTATTCAAGTACAAAATGAACTAGGTGAGTTCCAACCTACCTCATAACATCAGGAGGTGCCTGCATCTGCATGCCACGACGGACAGAGGAAGAGGTGTTCCAAATGTCGTCAAATGAAAAAAGTTCGCTATTCAAAATAAAAAATGCCTGAAATGTAATGTTGAAGTTTTTTGTTTGGAGCATGCCAAGATGATTTGTGAAAAAATTTATGGTTCAGCTTTTACAGTGCTTAACCTGGCTAATGAATAACTTTTCATTATTTTTTTTTACTTTTATGATTAAATGGACTTGTTTTATGAAATTAAAGTGAATTTTGAGTTATGTTTTTGAGAAAAAAATTTTTTGGAACAATTTGATGATTTGTTCAAATTTGTAAAAAAAAAAATTGCAAAGAAATATTAACATATAATCTGAAAGCATAATTATACGCAAATATAAGTGAAAGTTCAGTTTGATACGTTTTTCTTTACCTACACTCAAAAATTGCATTAATTGCATACATTAATCTGTCAGATGAATTGCGCCCGATCGTGTAGGATTTGCATTGCACCCGACGGAGGGTTAATTAAGGTTCGATGGGATTGAAAATATTATTTTCTTGAAAGTGCACACAAAATGAAATTTATTGTTCTGTAAATTCTTCAGGCGCATGCACGGATTCAAACAGAAAACACGTAACAACTGTGTTCTATACGACAGAAACCTCTAAAAACACAAGTCAGGATAAAACAGTCTTCATTACAATATGCGCCAAACGCACTTTCAATACATTCAATTCTCAGCAGAAAAGAACAACTCACTCTCTCCGAGTTCCAATGCAAACGTCAGGTATATTTATAGACTTCCAAAGCGCCCTCTAGCCGCCAGCACGCTAGATATTCCCAAAACCTTCTGGAAAGGTCCAGAAGGTTGGCGACCCTTTAGTGCAATATCGCCAAATTTGGAGACCACAATAAGGCCTGTCATATTTGGCGAGATTACCATAGACTTGTAAAATTCGTAACAATACACACACTGTGTGTGTGTGTGTGTGTGTGTGTGTGTGTGTGTGGCTTATTCCACCCGCTCTAGCCGTAGGCTAGACCAGGTCCATGAGGCCAAAAGTGACTATGAAATCGCTAACAAGCAAAGGATCTCTATAAATATCCTCCTTGGCAAGCCCCAGGCATTTTAGAAAATGGCCAGGAGAATCTTCAGCAGTATTGCACTTAGAGCAAAAAGGGAAAGATTTTTGCCCCTGTTTGTAAACAATACCCTTTAGGTTTCCACTAGCAAATCTGCTAATAGTGGTCTGCATCCTTCTGTTGCCCTTGACATTAAGGGCACCGCCAGGAGATTTTCGGTCGTACCAGTGGTGTGTCGGAGGAGTCTTCCATAAGTGCAGAATAATAAGTTTTCTTCTTGAGTAAATTTCAAGGTAAGTTAAATTATCTCTCAAAGAAAAAGGAAGTGAGGCTCCATCCTTAGCAAGAGTATCAGCAATCTCGTTTCCAAAAAGTCCTATATGAGACGGAACCCATTGTAAATATACCTCTCGTTGTTTAGAAATGTCTTTGAGGATCTGTAGAAACGACAGTGAGGTTTTATCCCCGACTCTTGTCCAGCTGCTCAAGTGCTGAATGGCACTGCGGCTGTCAGTTAGGATCCAAATATCACAGTGAGAGGTTTCATTTTTAATAGTTTTCAATCCCTCTTCAATGGCAATAAGTTCAGATCTGAAAACTGAGCAGTAATCTGGATTCCTAATCTTATAATGATTTGAGTTAGTAGTGAACTCAAATCATTATAAGTTTCACTGTGTGTGTGTGAAATAATAATGGAAGCTTGACAACTTAATAGTCATATAACCGGGGAGCTGTAATCTCAACAAGTCGTAGCGAGTAGCGAGGCAAGAATGCAGGCACGCTGGAGAGAAATGAACACTTCCAGAATGAAGGGGGACTCTGCTATATTCCTAAAGGTTTTTATTTGCAAGATAGTCTTTCGCTGGACATCCATACATCAGATATTTTACCGATCATTTTTTTCGGGAAAATTCCCGACAGTGCAACGCTGCGACATAGAGCAGGACGCAAAAGGTACATCGCGCACAGCTAGCGGGGACGGGGCCCCGCCCTCACAAATTGACAGCAGCAAACTTTACATGTTTCCTCATTGAGAGCAGGCACACAAAAGCTTCGGAAATAGACGCACAGATCTCCAAGGTAGAGGCGCACTTATCTTTAATTGGTCAAAACTCATCACCTGACTATGAGGCGTCATATGATGTTATGTTTCTCGAACGTTCGACCCGGTTCTATCTTACATAGCTGTTATATAACGATCCGCGCGTGGATTTAAGGGGAAACTACTAGATTACTTTGGTTAGATATAGGTCAAATTCAGAAATGAGGGACGGTGTCCTGTTGCGATAAGATGAAAGAATTTTGAATGGACGTGTTTATGTAACAAAAAGGTTTGAAATTTATTTCATATATATATATATATATATATATATATATATATATATATATATATATATATGTGTGTGTGTGTGTGTGTATATATGTATATGTATATATGTATATATGTATATATGTATATATATATATATATATATATATATATATATATATATATATATATATATATATATATATGTGTGTGTGTATATATATATATATATATATATATATATATATATATATATATATATATATATATATATATATATATATATATATATACATATATATATATATATACATATATATATATATATATATATATATATATATATATATATATATATATATATATATATATTAATTTTCCTTTATTTGCACACTTTTTGTCCTTGTATTGTACAAACATATGTCTCAACATATTGGAATTAAATACTATTTTGCCTGAAAATAGAGAAAAAAAATATTTCCGATGAAAGAGCCCCTCGGGTTCTCATTAGAGAAGGATTATTTGTGCCCGTAATACGGCACGAGACTCTCTGAATCAAATGTTTGACCAGTTGATTGTATGATCTGGAAAAAAAAAGAAAACTGCACGATTTGTTTTCCTCGCGAATATTTTTTTTCTCATTTCTTCTTTAATACAAAGGCGATCCTTGTCAGCTTTCTGGTGAAATATCAGTGAGTGACGTCTGCAGCGGAACTGAGGCATTATTTGCGGATCATTTATTTCACCATTTCTATTTATGGTATTAACATTTCTAATATAATTTTTTTTTCAGAGACATGCTAAGATGTGCATAACTAGGAGATGAGAATTATATCAGAGTGTTTTGCTTGGATGTGTATTTCAATATTTATTTGCATTTAAAAATATTAGATTGCATTTTTTCCGAGAGTATGTATGCCCCCTTGAGATTTTGCAATTGTCAATATATTGCTTATTAATATACATATTTTGATTTATCAGTAGCATTAATGAATTGAATACAACAGTACGATATCTCTTGTACCAACCACTCTTCATGGGTTTTGAAGATTTACAACTTATGTCTGTATCATAGTGAAATTAAAGTTTGTTTTACGACAGTGTAGTTACATATTTTGAGAATGTTCTGTTATGATAAAGAATAGATTTATTTTCATTAAGTTAAGTCAACAGATTTAATTTAGGCTGTCGTGTACATAACCAATTGGATTCACTCAGCTCAATGTCAAGCTATGGATAAAATGTATCCAATGATTGAAGACTTGATTCAATAATTTTTTATTCATTTATTTATTTATTTTTTATAATGTACTCTGTAATAGAGAAAGAAATTTTACACCTTCGGGATTTTTCTTCAAAAAAATGCAAATAATATTTCTAAATTTAAATTATTCATGGAAAAAATCTGGTATAGTGTGTTTTGAACGCACCTAAATTCTTTTGGTCGTTGAAATTTATAAAATGAATCCAGTTGCAAGGTGCAGAAAGGCTCAGGCTATCTGACAATACCATTTTAATTGGATTATGAGCGTTCATGTAGCTGTAAATAGTAGACACGTTTTCTCCATAAGTTAAAATTGAGGTGAGCAAATCCAATAGGTTTAGTACACAGCAGCTTTAATCATTATATATATATATATATATATATATATATATATATATATATATATATATATATATATATATATATATTTATATATATATATATATATATATATATATATATATATAAGAAAATGTGTCGCCAATTAAAATCCTTTTGAACAATTAAGAAACAAGCTAAGTGGTAGCACCTTGGCTTTTGGTGCTGAGGGTCCTGCTATCGAATCCCGATTCGCCCCATATAATAAATCCTTGTCTAGGCTGGGTTTGGGCACATACAATCCGTAAACTGGAAAGCCTCTCTATGAGGTCAGATAGTGTGGGAGAGGGTACGATCCCCCATGCTTCTTCCTCGGGGGGGGGGAATCGGTCAAAATAGAGGTGGCACCTGCATAAATGGGACTGCGATCCTTGTGGTGCCATTAGAAACCGGAACCTCTGCCCTCAGGCCGGTATCCTTTATGGATCCTTTATGGTCTGGAATATTTCAATCCAGGGGGGAATTAGAAATTACTTGAACAACACTTTCTTGTTGTTGTTGCCTACCCTTCATTGTGTGACGAAGTCAGACGAGATCCAAAGTCCGTTGACTCTCAGGAAGTCGAGCACAAGTAGAGAATCACATAGATAGCCTCTCTAGAGAGGCCCATGAAATGCATTATATGCTCTGAAGAAGCCTGGTGGTCGTGGCACTTGGTTCAGGTGGCGAAGTCATTCCTGCCCCCATTAAATGAGTGGCACTTGATATAACCGCTTGCAAGTCTTGAAAGCGCAGTCCAAGGGCCTCTGTCACAGAGGTCTAGAAAAAATCCCGGCTTAACCCTTTGAGGGGCAACGTTTGCACAGTGCATACGCGTAAATCTAGTTTTTTTTTCGCTTGCATTCAATGTATTCCAGTTAAATGAGCAGAAAAAATGGCTAGTACTGCTATCTGTTATCCGTTTAAAGAAGTAAAAACAATTTGCAACCTTTAATTGTAAAATATTTCAAGATTCTTTAGGTTAAAAAAAATTGGGGAAAAAATCTGCAGCGTGCAAACTGTGGAGGTTGTTGCTCCTGAAATGATTAATACCCATGCAAAAATTTTAAGTGACCTTTTTACGCCTTATCCATATGAAACTAACGTTACTCTTTCCACGACTTTGATTTATTGCGGCATAGCCTTGATAATTTTAATGTGGTAACCCTCAAGAAGTGTAAAATATCGTAATTTTTTAATACTCTGTGTTAAACATATTTTTTATTGCTTGTTTTATCTTGCAAACATCTAATAATAAAAAGAACAAACAAGTTTTTCGAACAAATCTGGTTTCTTTACCAATAGGAACGGAAAAAAATATATTACGCAGAACGAAATATACACTAACTTAAAACATGAGAGCTATTAAGTTCTGTTTCGATTTTTTTTCAGTAAGAAACAAAATGCACTATATTACACTTCCAATTTACACTGCTGACCACCCAAATTGCAACACCAAGAAAGACAAGAGATATCACAACAAAATTTATTTTGTAGATAACATGTTGACCAAATATCAAATGATTAAATTTATAGACTTTTGTGAAGTGTGGTTCCTGCCAAAATCAGTAGGCAGAGTAGTCGCCATTGTTAGAGATCACCGCTGCCACACGCCTCGGCATTGATTCAAAGAGACTTTGGATGAGTTGTTGGGATACAGCAGACCAAGCAGCTTCCACACGTTGCCAAAGTTGATCTGCTGTGGCAGCTGGGGATGGAATCTGGGTCAATCGTAGAGCAACCATGGACCACATGTTTTCTATCGGCGAAAGATCCGGAGAGCGAGGAGGCCAGGGAAGCAATTCAATCTGGCGATTGACAAAGAACCGTTGGACAATGCGTGCCACGTGTGGTCGCGCATTATCCTGTTGAAATATGGCTGTGGGCAAGCCCTGAAGGTAAGGAAGGACAACTGGCTCCAACACCTCAGAGATGTAGCGCTGGCTGTTTAGTACTAGAGGTGTGCGAGAGTGATATCCAATACCGCCCCATACCATAATACCCGGTGCAGGACCAGTGTGGCGGTGCATAACGCAGCTGTTCAGCATCCTCTCTTCACGGTGTCTCCAGACTCGAATGCGACCATCGTGGTGTTGCAGACAGAAGCGTGACTCAGTAGTAAAGACAATTTCATTCCATTCTGCCGTCCACATCCTTCTGTCATCGCACCATTCGCGACGGAACGTATGTGGTTCTGCGTCAAGTGTAGACAAAGCAATGGACGTCTTGCGGACAGACCACTCTGCTGTAAACGGCGGCGAATGGTACGCGCAGACACTGATGATGCGTTACTGACTGCATTTGCTGTGCTATGGTTCGTGATGTGACTGAGCGATCCGTCACTGCCATGCGCACAATTTGCCTGTCATCACGTGAAGTGGTGCGCTGAGGTGGATGCGATCGAACAAGCCGGTCCGTCGTACCCTCCTGCATCCAACGATCGCATATCCGCATTACAGTTGTTTGGTTTCGTCCAACACGACTACCGATTTCCCTGAAAGATAATCCACAATCTCGGTAGGCCACTATCCTTCCTCTGTCGAACTCGGATACTTGATCAAAAGATGATCGCTGTTTTCGACGAGGCATAATTGATAGTTTTTTTTAAAAAAAACCACAAGAAAAACACAATTGCCGAACTTGAAATCGTCGAAATCTCCAAGCCTTAAATAGCGCTTTGAAGTGGCGCCACAGGCGCGCGTGTTGTGCGTCTGCGCTGAAATTCTAATTATTTGCATATCTCACCTCCGCTAATGCATGTTGTAAATTTCATGTTATTTGCATGTTTCCTTCAGGGTGTTGCATTTACAGTGGCCAGCAGTGTATATCCACCCTTCCGTTTTATTTATCTCTATCTTAAAATTTTAATTTCTTACATCTAGTAATTTACCATATTACAATGGTAATGACCTCTATTTACGTAATTTAGTTATCAATCTGTTTAATTTATATCTTTGAGTTTCGTAAAGCATAAATTTATTTTTTTAGAATTCGTTAAGATGTATTGATGCAAAAGTTTGTATTCATAAATGACTTATCACAATTATGTAGACAATTAATTGGAATCATGGCTTGGGCAAGTAATTGTTAACTTATCTATTCAGGAAACGAAATCCTTCGGGAGTGATACCCTGAGCAATTAAGTCTCTTTTAATGTTAAATAAAAGGTCCAAAAGTGCATTTGAGACGTTATAGTTAATCCAATATTCATCTAAAACCACTGAGTGAATGATTACAACGTCTAGACAGAACATTTGAAGGATTAATTTTCTATTGTGATAGGATTTATCTCTGAAATGAAGAAATTTATCAAAGTTTTTCAGTTCAAGTCGCACACAGTCTTTCCTTATGGATTTATATTTATCTTATTTTGTCTTGCTTTTACGTATTTCAAAAGTTATAATACCTTATATTCTTTAAAGTAATAATTCCTTTTATAATTTTCAATTGCAGGTAGAACTTCTTGTTTTTCATTGACAGTTATATAATTATTAAAATTTTCCTTCTTGCCCAAATGGTTATCTTGCTAAAACAAAACATAAAAGTAATAGATAAAAAGTTAGTAAAAAGAAATTAACTATTCATATGTTTTAGGAAGGATCAAGAAATTTTATGTTGTTGGAGCTCTATGGTCAAAGACTTTATCTCCAGTAATTAAATTCATATGTTTGAAACCATCAAGTCTCCTATATAACACTAAAAATATTTTTCATGTGGTATAGATCCTGTTAGGCGTATATCATAATACTTATATAAATAAGGCTTTTCTCTTCGGGATAAATGTTTCTGAAGAACATCCAAGCTCCTTCGAAAAATATTCAATTTTAATGATTTTACTTAAAATTTCCTGTCCAGTGATTGATTTCAGAAAAACTTATGATTATTAATGATAGCATAAAAAGGATTATTTATTTTTTTCTTACCTTTGCAAGCAGGAGATATCACGCTAGTAATTTGATAAATATTGTGGGGAGATGTTTGTTAACTTTTTTCGAATACGAATACTCCAAAAGGGTTCATTTATAGATGATCTAAAATGTTTGAATATGAACCTCTACAAGATTTTGAATACATGTCACTCACAATAAAGGGAACAATACCTCACCAGTACTAAAAAGTAACGCTCATCCATAACCCACACCATATGAACATAAAATCTAAACGGTTTGACTATGACTGAATCTAAGCACTAAGGCAGTGTATCCAAGCTTCACATGTGTGAGTGATGACTTCATATTTTACTCCAAGCTAAAAACAAATTTTGCTTTTATCAGGCTCTATGTAACTAAACGAACACAATTTTTTTACAAACAATCACTGTCAAAATCAAGTTAATCCTGAGTCACAGTTGTCAAGTCACCACAGTCTCTTGCCACGAGTTGTGTGAATGTTTTCTGCCTACAAATCGTCGTTGTCAAGAAACCAACAAGAAGTTTAACCGTAATTTGTCTTGGATATACTCTTGTGATTTTATTCATAAAATCCCAAGGTCATGAAATGTACTTAAACACTTGTGTTTTTCTTTATATTTTCAAAAAAAAATTGACTCAAATTATTTTATACTTGTATATAAAATACAAGTATAAAATAATTTGACTTCCTTTCGTATCCATCACAATCGGTTCCTTTCACATACTTAAGGACGATTCCGAAATGAGACTATTGTACATTAGGGTGGAACGAAAAAAACTTGTTTTCGAATTTCAATATGCTCTAGTTTTCAAAAGTTGTCTTTTAACAAAATAAAGACGGAAATTAAATATTAGCGTAATTGGTGCATGTTTTCAGTTAGCGCAAGAAGGGCAAACTTTTGGTTTTTATTAAATTTTTTACAAATTTCGCAATTATTTTGAAATTTAATACACTTGTAGTACAAAAAAGTAGCAAAATATGTAATTTAAACATTCTTTTTAGTCAGGAGACCTGCTAAAGCGATTATATAATACGTTTTACTTCATAAAAAATAGTACACATAAAGGCACTTACGGACGAGGTACTTAAAAGACACTCGACTTCAACAACATTCCATGTCACACACAAGTAGTAGAAATTATTGTTAAATTAGTTACCGGGTCATTCTTGTCCGTTCGTGGTACTTCTGCAAGAGATGCATTGATAAAAACAGAAATACATTCTCAAAAGATAATGCCAAAATTTGAAACAGTGAAACAATTCAATGTGTCAGTGAAATAAGTAATGGAAACCATGTGTGATTACTATGGACTTTTGAAAAGCATGAATATTTTTTTCAAAATAACGTTTTGCCTTTATAGACATTACATTAATATTTTTCTAAATAAGTGTGATTTGTTTATTTTAACTAAGCTCCGTCAATTAAAAATTGCTTTTTTTTCATTCCAATGTGTATTATAAGAATATGCTACTGTAAAATTAATATGATGAAAATCACGAAATTCCACAAAATCAGTTGTTCTGTTATGGCATCTAAAAATTAGAAATACTTAGAATATGCGAGTTTTCTGTCAAAATATCATATTTTGAATATTTTATTTACAGAAAATATACATTATTTTAATATACTATAAAAGAAATTAACAAAAAATAGAAATATAATCACTTTTTCATAAAAATATCCATTTTGAAGACCTTTGCGGCACTTGAAAATATTTTAGTAGGGAAAAAAGATTTTATATTCTTAATTTAAATTTTAAAATACAACTTTTGAAAACTAGAGCATATTGAAATTCCGAAAAAAATATTTTTCGTTTCACCGTGATGTCCGAGTGTCTTTTAATTGCCTCGTCCGTAAGTGCCTTTATGTGTACTATTTTTATAAAGTAAAACGTATTTTTTAATCAGTTTAGCAGGTCTCCTGACTAAAAAGAATGTTTAAATTACATATTTTGCTACTTTTTTGTACTATAAGTGTATTCGATTTCAAAATAATTGCGAAATTTGTAAAAAATTTAATAAAAACCAAATGTTTGCCCTTCTTGCGCTAACTGAAAACATGCACCAATTACGCTAATATTTGATTTCCGTCTTTATTTTGTTAAAAGGCAACTTTTGAAAACTAGAGCATATTGAAATTGAAAAAAATGTTTTTTTCGTTCCACCCTATTGTACATAGCCTAAATACATCTACCGTTAATTTAATTTCTTATTAGAAATGAATGGTCACATTTCACTCATATATATATATATATATATATATATATAACCCCCTTATAGGCCGTTCTTAAAGAGGAAATGGAATCGGAAAAATGGAATCGGAAAAATGGGCTAGAAAATTGTATTCTTCTCCTTAAACACTGCTTAATATTTCAATTTTATTACATGAAGTTACTGTAAGTAACGAGTTTATCCCTATTCAATCCTAATACCCCGACAGCATATGCAGCCCAGCAATCTGAATGAATGAGGTTTATATGTTAATATGTTTTATGAAATATTATCCTCATAACATTTATTTAAAATGTTCGTTGAAAGCACACATAGATTAACTTACTCCTTAAAAGTAACCCAGAATGATGTGGTAAATATTCCTTTAAACTAATTAACTCGTCTAAATCTATGCGGCACCCAGAATCAAAAATTTCTTCTAATGGGAAAAGATAATTTTTAAAGGTCTCTTGCAAATGGCAACAACAAATGAAAGCTGATAAGTATTCGATAATATATAACGAAAATTTAGATTTTTTTAGAAATTTAAAATTCTTGAAACCTTTGTAAAGACATGTCCATTTCTAAGATCCAATGATTGACATTTGATGATAAATTTCAGTGACAAGAAAATTGTATCGTAGTTAAGGCAAATTTTAAAAATTGACACAGTCTCTGTTTTAACTGAACCTTTTAATATGAACGGATTCATCTGTTGTTGACATTACTTGTGATGAAATATATTTTCAATAACCAACTCTTACAAAACTTTTATGGTAAATGATGTAATTGTAAATATCAATGATCTTAGATATGTGTCTTAAAATCGATTATGTGTTAAATTCATATCTTTTAAAATAAAGGGTGTCAGTTAAATATTTATGATAGTATGTATGCATTTAAATACTTTCTACATACGAGCTAGTACAAAAATTTTAACAAGTTCTGCATAAATGTTTCTACCCCATACGTGTTTATTCACTTTAAAAAATAATAATTACAAACTTATTATTTCAAATTGTAGCTTTAAATTTACATCTAAAACGTACCTGCATTCATATACGCATTGTAATTTGTTTTTACGAAGCTATAAAAAATTAACTTTTTTATACAATAATTATTTTTTTATTTTTTAAAAAGTATCATTCCTACAGTTGACTACCGTTCTTAGGTTAACGTATTTATTCCTTTGCGACTTTGTTACTCCATTTATAACAATCGATGCTATTCGGTTCGTAAGTGTTCGACATCTTTAGTGTCGTATTAAAATACGTCTTTCATATTCATATGAGGTTGCAGTCTTGTTAGCAGGATAATTTCCTAGTTATATATATATGAAACTGGCTTGGAATAAATCAGCTCTTTTCCCAAAAGTTGTAGAAAAGATCTGCAAAAAAAATAAAAGTATTATTAATAAATTCTGAGACTCCAAGTATAGAAATTGCTACGTAATATAAGAACATTTTGCTGAAAATGTATTCATTATGTATATTTTTTTAAACATTTAAGTTTTATTAATAATGCATTAACATATTTTTATTTACTTTATCATTGAAGCTTAGCTCGTAAATCTGAAAATTAATCTCGAGTTTTTAATTAAGTGTTAGAAAAGTAGTAATAAATATAAAATAAAAATGTTTCATAATATGTCCTAGTGAGAGATTAAAATTTTTATTATTAATCAGTTTTTATAAAACAAGTTTAATAATTGCAACGTAAGGTAGAAACGTTTTGCTAAAAATGAATTCATTATGTCTTTATTTTTAGAGTTTTAATGATTGAGTTAAAATTTTGAATATATTTTTTGATGGTGAACCATATAATTTGTAAACAAAATCACATAATAGAACTTCTTATAAAATTTTTAAAAAAATTTAAAATTAATTCTGTTTAAAAAGTGGGGTAATTTAAAATAGTTATAACTTGAAATATTTTCGGCCGAATCTCAAAATTTTTTCTTTAATCAAACAGAAATATATAAGATTTAATTTTGATTTTGCATTTTTTTGAATATTAATTTAAAAAAAAATAAAAATATTTCACTATGTATATGATTTTACTATATATATATGAATATATATATAGTAAAAGTTTCAAAAAAATTATGTAACATTTTTAAACATTTATATTTTCAAAAGTACATACTTTTATTCAAATTTGCTGAGTCAAAATTAAAGAAAAATAACTGAAAAATACATGTTCTAAGTTTGAACCGCTTATCTTTCACGGTTCTTACAGTCCAAGGTTCTAACCAAGTTACGTACCAAGTACGCTTGGTTACGTACCAGCATTGCTGGTTTGACTTTCAAGTATTGTGAGTATTTCAAACTGTATTTCTTTGCAACGTGCCTCTATTGAAAGAATATGCCTTGCGTGAATGTTATATATATATATATATATATATATCGTACTAGTAGTACGTATGCTTATGTTGAAAAGCAAAGTAATGTGTGTCACTGTGAAATAAATATTTTACTTAAATTAGAACTGTGTTTGAATCTAATTCACTAGAGTGCCACTTCAAATTATATAAACCCAAGTCAGGGTACAAGTGTTAATTCTCTATAATAAATATGGCTCTCAGATTTTTATAGCTTGAAGAGAAATGTTTTAGTTGTTTAAAATTTCTACCATAGTTTTTTTTTCCATTCTTATGCCATTGAGCATATGATATCACCAGAACATTTGATTAGTATACAATGACATTTTACATACGGGCACTATAAACATATATCATTAAAATGACCTACTATTATGTCATTCCTACCATAAAAATTTTAATTGCAGAAAAGTTTATTAATATTTTAAAATTTTTTTTTCCTATGAAGAAATAAGAATTTTGATTTCAAAGTGGGCAATTTTAAAGATATATTATATAACTTGATTTGAAAATTTAAAAAATATGCATATCCATTAACATACTAACGCAAGACTGAGCGCAATTACATATCACTGAAAAAACAATGGTTGAAATTTTAAGAAAAACAGTAAAACTTTATCTTTAAGCTATAACAAATTGAGAGCAATATTCAAAAAGAAGAAAGTGTGTTTAACTCACAGTAAAAATTTCATATACCTGAACAAATAATTTTCATAACTACTTATGATTGAAAATAGGAATATTTTTATCGAGTCTCTTAGCTTTCAAAAGGTACCTGACCCATTAAAAATCTATTCATTAAGTATTTATTTTTTAAGTTTTAAATTGTAATATTTACGTACATATATTTACTTCATGAATGTTAGTAAGCTTGTACATCTCTAAAATAATTTCTATCTTCTAATTAAGTATTATAAGAATACTAAAATTAAAAAAAGAGTTTTTTCGTGTAATCAGTAGCAACAATAGAATAAAATTTTTACTATATTTTTATTAAGACTATATTTTTATCAGCAGTTTGGTTCTCTGATCCCCTAGGAAATGAGTGTCAGATGTGTTAGGATAAATTTCTTTTTATGCATTTATATATCTTCCCGGTAAAGCCATCTGCGTCAAAGACAATTGAATTATTCTTTAAAGCTGTTAACCATAACGCAGTACTCTGTTCGATGACAACAAGTAAGTCCCAAATTATCCCTTGTGGCAACTGACTCTTTACAAGAAAATAATGTTATGTTTTTCCTTGGGAGATTTTGATTTGTTCTTTGGTTATATTCATGGTATTTCTCTTTAGAATAATAGTAATTAGGAGTGTATTTTTGCTTTAACTATTGAAGACAAGTTTAACTAAAGTGAATTCAAGTATTGAACAAGTGTTGAAGTTTTTGGGATTAAAAAGAAACGATTTTAAAAGTAATAGTTTCCGTTATGTACAAAAAAACTATTATTTTTTTCTTGAATGGTAAATAGATATAAAAAAATATATTCGTAATAGAATATTTGTTTTTAGGAGTCTGTTATTTTTTTCATTGATTATTGAAAACAAGTTTAACACAAGTGAATACAAGTATTCAACATAAGTTTTGTTCACTTTACACAAGAAATAATTTTATTGGTATTAGTTTCATTTATATGTAATAAAACTATTCTTTTTTTCTTTAATGGTCAATAGATATGAAAAAATTATACTAGTAATAGAATATTAGAAATTAGACGTATTTTTTCATTAATTATTGAATACAAGTTTAACAGAAATGAATTGAAGTTATTGAGCGCAAGTTTTATTTATTCATTTAACACAATAATTTTAATGGTATTAGTTTCATTTATATGCAATAAAACTCTTCATTTTTCTTTAATTATCAATAGATATAAAACAGTGTAATGATTCTTATGCAAAGAAAGATAATACGTAATTTTTTTTTATTTAAAAATATAATATATTATTTATAATTACATATTAAATCAGTAATTTATTAATGTGATTACTATAGAATACATATCTTACAAATTTAATTGAAACTCATTTGTAATCAAAGATAAAAATTTACATCTTACAGTAAAATGCGCGTGTTTTGGAGTAATTATATTGCGTAATATTTTGTAAATGTAGTTTTTTAATGTTTCTTCTTTATATATAAAATAGACATACATGAAATAATACATATCATATATATATATATATATATATATATATATATATATATATATATATATATATACCGGGTGGGCTAAAAGTCCGTGAAAACTTTAAAAATTCATAAAAACTGGAAAAATAACCAAAATAAAAAACCGTTTGACGGGTTAGCATCGCTAGGTAACGGGATTTTTTTTAGGAAAGAAAAAAAGATAACTGAAAGAACAGCCGACAGCTGACGCTGACATACACAAGTCAACGGGTGTATCATCCCGGGTGTATCTATCTTTTCCTTCCAAACTGTTGGAACTGAAAGATGCGATCCACCGAGAGGTGACATGTATATATTCGGACTTGCTGCACTCTGCCTTTTCTGGATTTGTGACTCGCCTGCAATGTATTATCTCCTGTGGTGGAGATCATGTGAAACTACATGATTTAGAAGCATTCTTTTCGTTATTTGCGTATATGTTTTTGACTTGTGTGCGTCAGCGCCACCTGTCAAATGCTTTTGAGTTAATTATTTCCTGTCTTAAAAAAAATCCCGTGACCTACCAAGGCTAACCCTGCAAAAAAATTTTTATCTTGGGTATTTTTCCAGTTTTTATGAATTTTTAAAGTTTTTACGGACTTTTTGCCCACCTGGTGTATATATATAGTAGCGAATCTCATGCGTAGCTGTCGTAGCACAGGAGTAAGGTGTTTGGCTGCGGTTATGAAGGTGATGAGTTTGAGCCCCAGTGGAAGCAAGTTGCTTTTCTTCAAATTTCCTTTGTTATCATTTCTCGTTTTATTCAGAATGTTCTAATATGCTAATTTATTGCATTCTAATTTATTGTATTCTAATTTATTATATGCTAATTTATTATATGCTAATTCTAGTTTCTACCGTTCCAGAAAGTTCGGTGACTGTATATATGTCGAGCTAGAGTTCAGTTCAGGTTGAATCGACACGCGGTCGTTAGGTGAAGTTAGGTTGTTGGTGATCAGACGTGTTTGTTCTCCGGTGCTGTTTTTTTGCTTTTTTGCTACTTCAGTCACGTTAACTTGAGGGTCTTTGGCTTTCTCATGTGTGACGGGGCTGAATTTATCGATGAATTTCCCAGGGATTTATCCCTGCGGATAATGATACGGACGCCAGACTGCTTGATTTTGATATGGACGCCGACACGGACACGACAATAAATATGGACTCTACCTCTACCCTGGAAACAACTATGGATATTGGAAAGAAGATAGAACATTCTCTAACGGACACTGAAACTAAAATTATGGAAGACTTAATTAAAGGAACTATCCCGCCCTACCTCATGGAACCCTTGGAAAGGACTTACCCTTTATTATTTGAAAGATTTCGTCTGAGTAAGCATGCTTTAACTGAAAGTGATCAATCTAACCGTAAAGCACATTCTTTAACTAACCCATTTAAACGCCCAAAAACTTCTCAAGATAAAAGTGATGGTTTTTCCTTCCCTCCCTTAAGGCTAACTTCAAAAACACCGTTGCCCATTAATTCAGATGCTCCTGTTACTACCAACAAATTTGATGTCCTTAAGGAAAAAGTTTTAAATGACCATAATGTTGTCCAACCTAGAATCAGTAATAATGTGTCTAAAATTAAGCACATTACCATCGTTAAATCTCCAAATTATAGGGATGTCTTAAATGAAATAGCTGGTACTGATAACTGTAGAAATTTCCAAGCGAAGGTGGGAGTTGAATTTATTCGATTTGACCCCCAGACTGAAACTGATCATCATAATATTTCAAAATACTTAAAACATCATAATATTGAAGGCTTTGTTCTCCCCCTTGGTATTGTGCGTCCTGGTAAAATTATCATCAGAGGATTACCTAGAGACATCCCGGCTACTGACGTTCACGATGAACTCAAAAAACTTGAATTCCCTGTTCTCAAAACCACCCAATTAACTAAGAAAGATAAAACCATCATCCCTCTTTATCAAGTTCAACTTACCCTGTCTGACAAAACTAGAACTATCAATGATCTAATCTCCCTGTTTCACATCCGCATAACGGTTGAAAAATATAAATCCCCCTATAAGAGTCAACAGTGTCATAACTGTAACTAATTTCACCATAACTCAAGCAACTGCTTTATGAAACCACGTTGTGTTAAATGCGCAGGCGCCCATAAAACCATTGACTGTTCCATTAAAGAAAAAACTTCCACCCCCCAAATGTTGCAACTGCTCTGGTGACCATCCTGATAACTGGAGAGGATGCCCCAAATTCCTCCATAATTTACCTCAACCTAAGAAAAAACAATCATCTAAAATAAATCCTAATGTTAGTTATGCTAATGCTGCTAGTTCGCATTCCCTTCCTACCCCAGTAAATGCTACTTCCTCTAATGCTGATTCTGTCCCCGAACCTTCTACCAGTGCAACTGGCACACCCAACAATAGTGAAGTTATCAATCTCTTGGCCCAAATGAGAGAAATTGGTTCCATCATGACAGGCATTAAAAATATCCTTGGAATATCTGACTTCTCGGATCTGCTAGTTACACTAAGGCAGACTAAGGAACGCATTCTCCAAGCCAAATCTTCCTATGAACAGGTAGTTGCTTTCATCTACTCTATGCTCAATCTTCCTTCTAAAACCGTGCCATGAATGTTTTTAAATCTCTTTCCGTTGTCGCTTGGAACGTCAATGGCATTATTAGTAAAATTCAGTTGTTCAAGGTTTTTATAAGTGAGCATTGCCCCGATATTACCCTTATTCAAGAAACTCACCTTCGACCACGGGATAAGTTCAAAATTCCAAATTATACTGTTTACCGTAGCGACTATGTTGACCCGACTCGTAATGATCGCGCTATAAGAGGTATGGCGATCTCTGTTAAATTGACCCTCCCTCACCATGATATTGTACTGCCCGCGCTCAAATTTATCAACGCTACTGCAACTAACGCCTGTCTTCGGAACCACTCACCGCATACCATCATTTCTACTTACATCCCCCTGTCTAAATTGTATGGATATCTTTGAAGATCTTAAAAAGCTTAATAATATCAATAATGATACCATTATTTTCGGTGACTTAAATACTACCCATCCCCTGTGGAACGGCCCTAATTCTCCCATTAATCCTTATGGTGCGGTCATTAATAACTTCACGGCTAATACAAATTTCGATATTATTGCCCCAACCACCCCTACCCACTTTTCCTTTTCCAGAAATAATATTTTGGACTTTGCCCTTGTTAAAGGTATCCCTCATGATCTGTACATTGACTCCATTTGCGACCTGTACTCTGACCACAATCCTGTGTTACTCAAAATCTCCCTCGACTATAATCCTCTTAATATTAAACAGAAAAAGTTTACTAACTGGTCTAAATTCCAAAACATCCTTGCTAGTAACCCCTTTGTCCACCCCGTTGTTAATGGTACTGATGATATTGACGATCTCGTCAATAGTATCACTTATGGTATTAACTTTAGCCTATGTAACAGTACCCAAATCATCCCCCTAGTAATAAATGTAACGCTAACCCTAACTTAAAATTACTGATAAACAACAAAAACAAAGCGCGTAAGAATTGGCAGCATAATAAAACTGATATCAATAAAACTATAATGAATACTTAAAGGACAAAGCCAATTTTAACTGGGAACTTACTACTTCTCTTAACACTACAAACAATTCTATTTTGTGTACGGCCAAAAGATTTAAAAACCAATTTAATATCATTCCCCCTCTTAAAATCCTCAATTCCAAATCTCATGCTAGCACTGATCTCGAAAAATGTACCCTTATTGCAAAAACTCTTTCTCAATATGTTGCTCTCAACCCCCCTCAAAATTCCAGCACTGACAACATTGTCAAGACTAATTTGGATCTAATAATACGCCTCACGATAGCCCCACCCCTTACATTGTTCCTTTGGACGTTAAAGATATTAAAAATCTCCCCAGAAGGAACTCCCCTGGTGATGATGGTATCACACATACTATGTTTAAGCATCTCCCTCCTCATTATA
The DNA here is from genome assembly GCA_907164885.2 of Dolomedes plantarius. Taxonomy (NCBI): domain Eukaryota; kingdom Metazoa; phylum Arthropoda; class Arachnida; order Araneae; family Dolomedidae; genus Dolomedes; species Dolomedes plantarius. The sequence continues at coordinate 3,241,236 of OU015490.1, read as the reverse complement.
TTTACAAAATTACCATTCTCATTATTTCTAATTTTAAATTTGAGTATTTCCCTCCTAAATGGAAAAATTCCATTATTGTTTCAATTCGTAAACGCGGCAAACACCCTTCCTTGCCCGATAGTTATCGTCCTATAACTTTATTAAACACTATTAGCAAAATAACTGAAAAATTTCTTGCCCTCCAAATTAACAAACATCTGGGGAAGCCAATAACATCATTATTCTATATCAATTCGGTTTTCGAAAATCTCTTTCTATTCCACATCAGACCTACCGTATCACTGATATCCTAACCCAAGCTAAAATTAATAAAATGTCCTCCGCTGCCCTTTTTCTGGATGTAGCACTCTCTTTCGACCGAATATGGATTGATGGTCTTATCCATAAGCTTATCAACTACAACTTCCCCCCCCCCAGTTTATTAAAATTATCTCCTCCTATTTAAGTAATCGTACCTTTCAAGTTGAAATCAATAATACTTTATCCGACACCTATCCCATTTTTTCTGGGGTTCCTCAAGGTTCTCTTATTGGTCCAACCTTGTTTAATATCTACATTAACGATAATCCGCAGTACATAAAAACCGAAATTGCTATCTTTGCAGACGACACAGCTATTTTTGTCTCTAATCATAATCATAAATATGCAGTTAAAGCTATTAATGACCGCGTTGCCCTTATTAATTCCTGGCTCGTTAAATGGAAAATAAAAATTAACTCGGATAAGTGCATTGCCACTATGTTCACCCATAAGCTCGATAGAACCTATGCTAACTGCAATATTAAAATTGGTTCTACCATTATCCCCTGGTCAAACACTGTTAAATACCTAGGTTTAACCCTTGATAAAAAATTCACCTGGAAACAACATATCATTAATAATCGTAATAAATTTCGTAATGCTAAAAGACAACTTTATCCCTTAATTGCCCGAAATAGTAAATTGAACTTTAGTAACAAAATGCTCATTTATAAATCCTTCTTAAGACCCTTATTTACGTATGCTGGACCAGTTTGGTCGTATGCAGCGGATTGCAACATTAAAATTCTGGCTGTTGCTCAAAACATGACTATTCGGCAAATCACAATATATATAATAACTCCCCATGGTATTTTCGTAATGTTGACATATATAGGGAGATAAATATCCCCACTATTAAAAATTTTCTCAAAAAACTTGCTATTAATTTCGATAAAGATTTACCAAATGATCTTATTAAAAATCTTGCCGATTACGACCCTGCTGACCCAGCTAACAAGAAACGGCCCCGTGCAATTCTTGCTCGTAACTTTTAATTGTTTGTTCACCCTGTTTCTTTTTTCACCCTTGTTTTATCTTTACTTGTTCTATCGAAGCTATTTGTTTTCCCCACTTTCTATTTAACTTCCTACTTTCGTTTTTATTGATCACTGAAGTTTTATGCATTGCTATATCATCCTACAGTGGAGGGCCTGGCCCATGTACTGTAGTTACCACTACTCTTCCTGAAGCTCCTGAAGTTCAGGTTGAATAAAGTTCTCTAGTGCAGCTCTCGCATTAATTTCCAGTGATATAAATTCGAATCTACGCGACATTTGTGGTGGAGGGGCCGGATATTACGATAGGTACGACGGAAGACCTACGTAGAAGCCAACGGTTACAAGGACTCTCGCCTGAGTTTGGCTTGTTACCAGATCCTAGAAGAGGTCCGAGAAAAATGCCTGAAAGAAACGGAACCGAGCCAAAGCTTCCAAATGATGCTAGCCCTGCTCCATTCAACATCGCACAAGTGCCGTTCCTTACATACCAGTTACCCCGAAATCCGTGCCTCTTCACCGGAGATGACCTACAGGATGCCAGCAGGTGGCTTAAAGACTTTCAACGAATCGCCACCTATAATCGTTGGGATGAACAAATGTGCCTAGCGAATATCATCTTCTATCTTGCCGGAACGGCCCGACAATGGTTTGATAACAATGAGTGCACTTTTACTAATTGGGCCACGTTTAAGCAATCCCTAGACAATACTTTTTGTCGAACAGATGCGGCGCCAAGCTGAAAGGCTGTTGTTCTCACGTGCGCAACATACTGGGGAGACATCTGAGTCGATCCAATCCCATCTGAGTACATCCAAGATGTACTTGCTCTGTGCCAAAAAGCTAATCCCGACATGCCAGAAGACGAAAAAGTGGCTCATCTCATGAAAGAGGTTTTAGAGGACTTATACCAGATCCTGTTGGTTCAGGACTATAACACCATCGATGCGTTTGTAAAACGCTGTCGTCAGATAGAAAGCCGTCGAAGAAGACGTATCGTCCGCCCAGTATTACAGAGGCTACATAATGTCTCTACAGCGTCGGCCGTAACAGAAGTAGGACACATAGGATCGTTGGTACGTGCAATTGTCAGGGAAGAACTGCAAAAAAATCTTGCCCGAAGCACAATGTTACACGAGCGAATAACCAAGTACACCAACTGATGTCGCATCTGTGGTCCGGAAGGAAGTAATGGAAGCCCTAGCACCGCTCACAGGTCAAAGGAGACGCATCACCAATTCACGCCCCTCAGCTCCAGTTAGGCTTCAGCCAAGGCGTCAACAGTGTTCCAGAGCTCAAAACGGACCCGTGGAGAACTTCTAATCATGTACCCCTATGCTATCACTGCGAACGTCCAGGACACGTGCTGAGGTATTGTAGGGAAAGACGACGGGTATTTGCAAATGCAAAAGCCGCTAGAACATCCAACCCCCGACAGAACATGGACCCTACAAGATATGGAGCCTTTTCTCAACATGATATGGACGCTGACTCTTTATACAGCTTGGACGACAATAATGTGAAGTTGTTCACCCTACCCTCGCCGCTCCTTCAACTGCCGACAGTCGCAATATCCTGTACGCCGCTCTAGCCAATCGCCCCGCCGACTCAGGGAGGAAAACTAACTCCAGCGACCTGTGCAGGAGGTGAGGCCACATATGAAGAAAATCCTCCGACGTTTACTACCACCAAGTTAAAGAGGAACATCACCTAAGTCACAGTAAACGGACAATATGTGCAAGCCCTCGTTGATTCAGGTGCTGATTATTCTGTTATATCTGAAGAATTACGCAGAAAATTGAATGCGCCTATGTTTACTGAGAGAGGACCCATATAAGGAACTGCATGCGGAAAACCTGTAGTTGCCTCAGGACGCTGTGTATTAAGAATCAACTTAAATGAAACTGCAAAACCATTTGAATTTCTTGTTTTTCCGCAGTGTAGTCACCAAATGATACTTGGATGGGACTTTTTTCGCGCCACTGATGCCGTCATAGATTGTGGAAACGAGAATCTTCAACTTGCCGAAATCTTCCAGAAAACGTGGAGTCAAGTAATTCAGATTGCTCCTTGTTTGCCACAACAGATTACGTAATTGGAGCAAAGTCAGCAAGGCAAATATGCGCTAAAATCCATATCCTCGACGGTCAAGCAACTGACAAACAACGATATGACGACCCCATCGACCAGTCAGCTGCAGTGTCACAGACTTAATATGGGTCTTTACTTCGGTACGAAAAGTTGGATTGTCTGAAAAGCTCTAAGACGTTATTTCGGACCATACCGAATAACACGACGCCTATGTGATGTAACCTACGAAGTGGAAAGTATAGAACGGCATAGAAGACGGCGAGATACAAAAGACATAGTCCACGTCTGTGAGATTAAAACCTTACTCTGATCCAAAGGAACAATTAGATGACATAGGTGCACATGGCCCTTCCAGGAGATAAGACCTTCAAGGGACCAGAAGCTAAACCAAATTGCAGCGGGACGCTGCTTTCTCTTAAGGAGGGAGAAATGTAGCGAATCTCGTGCGTAGCTGTCGTGGCACAAGAGTAAGGTGTTTAGCTGCGGTTATGAAGGTGATGGGTTCCAAACCCGCTGGATGCAAGTTGCTTCAAATTTCCTTTGTTTTCATTTCTCGTTTTATTCAAAATGCTCTAATATTCTAATTTATTATATGCTAATTCTAGTTCCTACCGTTCCAGAAAGTTAGATGATATAAATTAATAAAATATTTTCTGTGATATAAATTCGAATCTACGCGACAATATATATATATATATATATATATATATATATATATATATATTACGCGAGTCTTATCTACACGTAGCTCTCCCTTAACTTTTTCCCTAGTAATAATTATTGATATAGCAGTCAGTGAATAAAGGCCTGTGGCAAATAACTTCTGTTAAATTACGTCCAAAAGTGTTATTCCTGATATTAATTAATTCAATTCAATCCGTGCCAAGTTCATTATCTCAGACCCCGCGACGCGCGACCAGGAATGAGCAAATCTAATCCCTCTCTACTTTAAGAAATCCTTTGTTTCAAACTACGCGCAACGCTCCGTGACGCATTCATGACGTTTGCCCGGAACATGAGGCCTGGGCGGGGCAAAATTTTATACTATTAATAGATTCCCCTTCCGTAGAATTAAAAATTGGCGCTTGTTCGGTCCATGCGAATATTAAAATAGTGGCGTTTAACGCCACGAATTTAAACTACCCTGAATGGACATCTCAAGAAATAAGAGCGTACATCTTGTCCGGAAAATAATAAAGTCAGCTTCAGGAACAAACGAATTTATTAAACAGTAAAGCAACACATCTTATTCGCTTCGAGTCAGTCCAGCGTCTCCTCGTAAAAGCTCGAAAAATAGAATTATGTCAGAGAGGTTGCCAGAATTCGCGGAGGAAGTTAGTATGTGGGAAGGCGAAGCGTTTACACCAAAGACAAGAAGGAGGGGTTACCAGGACAGAGATGAAGTTCAGAATGGGTGATTATAGGTAGTTAGTAATATTATCACACACAAGCACACACATATATATATATAATAAAACTCTGATATTTTCCCCCCTGAAATATGAAGTTAATTTTTGTTCAGTGCCTAGGCAGTTAGAGTATAAACAATCTATATAATTTTATTTATGTTTGTAGAAATATATAATGTGTTTGAATTTTTGGTATCGGGATTCTATTGTTCAAATTCCATAAACGACCACGTGGGCTACCAACTATTCAATGCATTTTTTTACTGTTACATTTGTCAAATATACACTTTATAATTTTAATTTTGTGTTTATTCAATATGTCTGAAGATTGAATGACCTCTAATATAAAATAATTTTAACGATGTTCATACTTCTAGGTATTTTGTTTTACTTTGTGAGAGATTGAATAGTAATAATTATGTTGCGATGTCCCATTTTATTAAATTTTACTTAAACTGGATATAAACGTCAGAAGATATTCTATTTTACTTTTACTGGATGCAATTATATAGCACGGAAAGGATATTAAATACATAGTTTTTGTTATAATTATGTGGATATCCCACTGTACCTCTAAGCCTGATCTCAAAAACGTATGAAAAACTACAAACAATGGCTAACAAAAACTTACAGGAGTTAAAACATATTCTCTTTTCAGTCGTAATATTCGTAGAGTAAAAAAGAAAAAATTTTGACCTCTTTAAAAAACTTTTTGTGATAAATTTTCAAGCATTGCGGATTTTTTTGTGCGTGACATAAACTATTAAACTCATATTAATTATTTACTATGAGATGAAAAACTATGATAAGATATGACTATTTATCAAAATAATAGAATAATAATGGAGTAGGTGCATTAAATATTAATACAAATAGTAGGGTTGAATCTCGTTAATTTTTACGAAGCAGAGGGGAATAATGTTTTTGAAAAAGTATAAAGTTTTTTATGCTCCCTACCGGCATTAAATGGTCTCTTTAAATTTAGATTTTTTTTTTATTCATTAAGAGTGCATGTTAGGTTAGATTTGTTTTCATTTTAAGGCAAAACGAACTAGTTGTCAAGAATAAAATGTAGACACGCATTTTTTATTTAAACTTTGTCCGATGGTTGTCTATTCTTTTTAATGATACAATTTAATAAATTGCGAAAATATACGGAAACTAGTTGAATACCCGTGCTTCGTGACGGAATACATGAGTATGATTCATTTGTAATTTGATTCATTTAATTTAAATTGACTTTACCAGTAAAGTGTTGTCTTTCCAGGAAGAGGTTCACCATGTAATTTTATGACTGCGATATGTTAATAAAATTATTTATGATTTTTTCAATTAATTTTGTGAAATTAAACCCCTACTTCGACCCTTTAAAGTTTGGAGTTAAAAAAAGTCTTAATGAGCCCAGCGCATTAGAAGAACCACCATACAAAATTTCAGTTTCCTAGACCTTATGGTTACGAGATACAGTGATCAGTCAGTCAGTCTGTGACTGGTATTTGGTGGCTTATGTATATATATATATATATATATATATATATATATATATATATATATATATATATATATATATATATATGTGTGTGTGTGTGTGTGTGTGTCACGGCTCTATCGCCGCGCACCCATCAAAACACACTAAAAACTCTAAATGCAGTCATCAAACAGTAGGCCGGTGGAAGAACTAATACTGAAATAACATTTACAGACTCCTTTATTAATTAACATTAATCAAATACCCAATTGATCTAACTAAATCGCCATTTTTCATCATCTCACAGTCCACGCGACAAACGCGCGTCTTGACTCTATCAAAGATATTCCTAAACTGCGTAATTTCTCTGTCTTCCGTTATATAAGTCACATAAGGCGCAGGCCCTCTTCCAGAGCCCCTTTTTAAACATCCGATGGTTATGTAAGATAACGCGCGTGCGAGCGATTCGATTGACCTTGAACTTTTCGCTGCGAAACACAGTCACTTCCTGAATCGGAAATCACACTAGGAGTTCAATAGAAAAATTACATTTAACGCTCATTAATATAATTAAATATAGCTTATGCTTTTATCATCACCCACACACAAACATATATATATATATATATATATATATATATATATATATATACAGGGTGTCCAACGAAGATGTCAATGGTTTCAAAATTAAAAGTCTCGAAAACAAATATCTGTAGAAGAATGCAACAAACTATATTTTTTATCGTGAAACCTGTAAGAATTTTATACACCAATTTTCGAAATAGTTACAAAAGCCGCTAACAGATGGCGCTCTACAACTCGTATCAGCATACATAAATAAACTCGTACTCTTTGCAAGGAGTCTTTGCAATCACTACATCACAATCTTTTCAAAATGTCCACCATTCGCAGTACTTAGGTGGCGCAAACGAATAATAAAATTTGCCATCACACCCTGTAGTGTCTCAACAGAAACCAATTCAGCTGCCCTAAAGATCGCTGACTGAAGCTCGTCCAGCGTGGTGGGATGGGTCCTGTAGACAATATCTTTTAATGTGTTCCACAAAAAATAATCACAAGGTCTCAGGTCCGGTGAATATGGAGACCAGTCCATGTCTGCGTCTTTAAATTGGAGTAAATTTGGCTAACAGCGCCATCTGTTAGCAGCTTTTGTAAGTATTACAAAAATTAGTATATAAAATTCTTATAGCTTTCACGATAGATATAGGGGAACACGGGGTAGAACGAGGTTCGGGGCGGAATGAAGTTCGTCGTTTTTATGTGTCAAGGAGGTGCTGCCAACCGCCGGCAATAAGTAGAAATAGACCAACGTATTGCTGCTCAACTTCGACAGCCATTTTAGTATAGTTTTCTCTATCGTTGGGGTGTGCAATTTTCGTTGTGGAATTTTTGTCTCCTGTATTGTAACTTTTGAGGATTTTGTAACCAAGGTAAGGTATACATACTTGTTTACATCACAACTATAGTTAGTACATGCTTGAATTACGTTTAATTGTCTTTAGTTTCCTGTAGTTAAACATTTGTTTACGTATCTTTCTCGAGTGACTTTACGTCCTTAACCTAAATCATTTCCCTGGGGCGGAACGGGTGGGACAGAATAGGGTCCCATTCTGCCCCGCTATGTTTTTAACTAAGAGATCGTTTTTGGTACGCTCCTAATTTTTTTTCTTTCGATTTGTGGATGTTTCGAGACTATAAGGAAAAAAACTAATAGGCAATCATGGTCTACTGAGGCAATGAACAATGCTGTCGAGGTGGTCATTTCTGGAAAATCTGGGTATTTGAAGACTTCCAACCAATTTGATGTTTCCCAGCCTACTCTGGAAAGATTCGTTAAAAAAAGAAAGAAAATCCCTTACTCCAATATCGATAAAACGGCTGGAAAATTTAAAAATGTATTTGCAGAAGAGTAGGAACTTGTGCTCGTTAACTACTTAAAAACTATGGAGGTTAAGTTATTCGGTCTAACAATGAAGAACTTACGTAGCTTAGCTTATCAGTTGGCAGTAAGAAATTGCAATGGTCCATAGATTTAAAAATGGAATCGCAGGCCAAGATTGGGTCAATGGATTCCTTAATAGACATCCTACTTTATCTCTTCTCAAAACCGAAGCAACATCTGGTGCAAGAGCCATGGGATTTGATAAAGTAGCTGTCGATAGTTTTTTTTTTTCGTTGCTAACGAACTTTCTCGACAAGCACAAACTAACGGCTTCTCAAATATTTAATTGCGATGAAACGGGCATTTCAGTGAACCCTAAAAACCGATCAAAGATCCTAGCTTGCAAGGGGAAACGTCAAGTCGGATCATTAACATCCTCAGAAAGGGGCAAAACTATAACCTGCCTTATTTGTATGTCGGCAAGTAGAGCTTACGTGGCCCCCAATGTTCATTTTTCCTCGAAAGAAGGAGCAGAAAGAATTTGAGTTAGGATTGCTACCAGGTGGTTGGACTGAGGTGAACAACACTGGATGGATGACTGCTGAGTCATTTCTTGTATGGTTTCGAAAATTTGTGGAATTTTCTAAGGCATCAAAAGACTTCCCGGTTCGTCTTATATTAGATGGCCTGTCAACACATACGAAGAACCTTGAGGTTACAGACTGCGCGAGGGAGAGTGGCGTTTCGCTGCTATGTATACCACCACATTGTTCTCACAGACTTCAGCCACTTGATATTTCTTTTATGAAGCCTTTAAGTCTTCTTACAGCAATGACCTTCGAAAATGACTACGAAGCAACCCAGGGAATGTCCGTAATTCTCTTTCAAATTTTAACGCTTTTTGGATTATCTTTTATCCAAAGCGCAACAATGAAAACTGCTATTAATGATTTCCAAGCTACAGGAATATGATGGCCAACTGACCCATCCATATTCACCGACGCAGATTGTCTCCCAGCAGACACAAATGACATCGGACTTGGTAGGTCCTTGGTTGGCTTCAAGTGAAGAGGTGATAACATCCGGAGCTGAACAATTGGAATTCACCTAGCACACCAGTTAACCCGTCATTGGTCGCGCTATGAGCATTTCTCTCACGCTTGTCATATAAATTGCACCCCTTATTTAAAAATGACCCTGGGGACACCATCCCCTGTCTAGCTGACTTTTAGAATCTCCTCAACAATCTGTTATCAGTTCCGATAAAAATAAAGGCGTGTTTGACCTTCAAACAGCCTGCTATGTGCTTAGGTGTCTTTTTGTGTGAGCATTTCTCTCACCGCGCTACCACTGGCGTTTGCATCACGTGAGAGCGTTTCTCACCAAGAGACCACCAGCATTTGTGTTATTTAATAACGCGATGATGTGAGTACGTTTATCTCCTAATTTTATTTGAGAATTTTTTTTGTTAGAAGCGCATTTTGATCAGTGTTATTCTTTACTTTTGACAAAATATTACTTTTGGGAACTTTACTTTTGAGAAGCAGTGTGTTTGCATTTTCGTCAACTGGCATTTTAGTGTCTTATATTCCAAAGAAAGGGAAGAATGTTCTTCTTTATTCCTCTTTGCAAAATGGTAAAAAATAGATAAAGATTCTGGCGCCCTCTCTAAACCAGGGATTATTGCATTTTATAATCTCACTAAGGGTGGTGTCGACGTAGTCGACGAACTCAAAGGTGAGTACTCTGTTTCGAGAATAAGTCGCAGATGGCCATTGACATTATTTTTTTCGGTCATGAACATTGGTGGTATCAAGAGCCAAATTATATATACTGCAAATACAAACAATACGATGGCTAGACGAGCCTTCTTGAAGAAATTAACATTGGAACTCATGAAACCTCACCTGGTGACCGTTATTCAGGTCCAAACTTGTGACCAGCATTGCGAAGTGCAATTAGCCAAATAACAGGAGTTGGAGGCTCCTCAAGAATCAACCAAACTGTTTAAACCGCCAGATTTTGTGCATTCTGTCCTCGAAGAAAAAATAGGAAGTCAAAAAAGGGTTGTGTTACCTGTACGCGACCTATTTGTACCGAAGATTCAACTTACGCATGCCCCAAATGCTGTGTTAATAAATACTTTTAGTATAATATTTTATTTACCAGGTCCCTGTCGTCTAATTTATAAGACTTGCAGTTGACATTCTAATAAAGTACAAATAATATGCTTTTTATAAATTTGATTCATAAAGTAGGTATGATTTTTTTAATTTCACTTTCGCTATTAATTTTCCTGAATAATAGCTGTAAAATAATTATTTTAATTTTAATGTCCTTGTTCGTGATTGCTTAATATTAATGTAATTCCTTGAAAAGAAACAGTTTTGAAGTGTTATTGTTGAGCAGACAACTTAAAACAGCAGAAATGGGGAGTGTGGGAAAAACTCTCACGCGCGACCACTGGCGTTACTCAAATTGGTGCGATCAACGACGGGTTAAAAGACAAATGGATATCAGGTTGGATGATAAAGCTGATAAGGTTTCAGCCAACTCTAATGATGGCACGCCGGTTAAGAAGGTCCAATTTGACGACGCTAATTGTGCCACTCCTGGCTGCTCTTGGATGGCAATTGACAACAGGGCCTCTTCATTTCATGTTTCAGCTGAAATTCTAACGCCTATTCCAAAAGTTAAAGAAGGCCCGAAAAGGACGAATAGGAAGAGGGTGAAGACTACTATTTTAACAGATTCCCCATACAAAAAAGAGTTAGAAGCCGCTATTAAGGAAAAAGAAGAAAAGAACTTTGCTAAAGAAGAAAGAACAAGGATAAAAATATTTAAGAAAGATGATAAAATTAAGCATGGAAAAACAAGGGAAAATGTCTGAAGATAAATGAAAAAAGAAGGAGCTCAAGAGAGAACCCATATTTAACGAGTGATTCTGGGGATTGTTCTGACTGCGAGTGTTTATATTGCGGTGAATTTTACTCAATGTCAGTTGAAGGTTGTTGTCGCTTGTTCCATGTTAGCCACACAGTTCGTGTGCGGCAATGGATAGCGAAGATGATGAGGCTGTCCTAGTGTGTGAATTTTGTGAATAGGCTTAAGAAAAGGACACAATCAAGGAAAACCGTAACCTTAATTAAACCTTTATAATCACTTAAAACTAAATAAATATAGAGGAAACCTATTTTTTTCTGAATTTCCATTAGTTTATATGTTTTTAAAATTAATTATCCTTACCACCCCGTTTTGCCCCTTGCCCGGGGTAGAACGGGGCAAATGACATAATTTTCTGAAATTGAAAAAAAATATATTGTTCTTTTATTTTCTTACAGTATTATTGTGTTTTTGTGATTATTACATTATAACGTATTCATAGAAAAATTTGCAGATCTCTTAATTAACCCTTTTGTATTTTTAAAACACATTTTCGACTTCGTACCCCGTTCTACCCCGGGTTCCCCTAATGTTTGTTGCATTCTTCTACAGATCTTTGTTTTCGAGATTTTTAATTTTGAAATCAGGGAATTCTTCGCTGGACACCCTGTATATATATATATATATATATATATAGTGTGTGTGTGAATGTAAGTATGTGTGTGTAAACATTTATATTTAAAACGACAAAACGTAAAATTCGAACACATTTGGAAGAAAAATGAATTTTCAAATGTTTTTAGCTTCGTCTGTTTTGGACCCAGTGTGTATATGTTTCTTCAGCAGTACTTCCACTTAAAAGTAATACGGTTGAAATTCAATTAAATGCGGATTTAGAAGCTTTTTTTTCCTTGGGAGGGAAGAGGGGTGGGTCGGTTACCGCATTTGACATTCTTAAAGTTTGAATTTTAAAGATTTCTTAGGGAGCGCATAGTACCTAAGAGGAGTCACATTCCAAAATTTAAGGTTCCTAAGATTTCCTAAGATTTTATGGTTCCACAGATGCAGAGATTTATTCAGTTAGTGAGGGGTATTCGGCTTTCATCTATATATCGATCGGGACGGGAATGAAAAGTTAAATGCAAGTTAACTTCCAATTAACTTCATTTTCTTTCATCTTGATGGGATAATTCATCAAAAAAAAATTTTAAAAAGTATTTATTAATACATAGAATTGTTAAGTTTTTATGATTCAACAGATAATTTTAAAACATAGTATATAAAAAATTATTTTTATCTTGTAATTATTAATTTTAATTTGCATTAGTCACGCTATTATTTGGGAAATAAAATAAGATTGATTTTTTTTACATGTGATAATATAAATTTTTGGAGGTTATCCTTTAATATTAGTAAACAATAAATTACCATAAACTACTGAAGTTGTGATTAATATATAGCCAATAACTTTTGTGTTGATAAACACTTTGAAAAGAAATTTAAACTCTTAGTATTAAAAATAAATTTTGTTCTGTGGACACTTAATTATAACAGCTTCCATTCATCACATACGTCCGACATGCATTATTTAAGATTTTGCAGGGGTTTAACGAATATAGCCCATTTTAACATGTTATACGTAGTTTTGCGGGTTTCACTCTCTTTCTTATTGGCTTATGTTTTATGAAGTGCAGAAAAACTACATGATGCGAACGTCGTAGCCATGTCTACACTGGTATCAGAAACTGTCACAATTTTTTTCGCTTCAATTTATATAACGTGACAAGAGGAAACGTGCATTGGGTAGATATAGCATTGTAATAGGAAATGCAGGGATTTCCGTGGCAGTGTTTCTACGCATTTTTAACTTCTTTTCCAGCATTTTAAGTTTTTTCCCGGAATTCTCGATTCTTAGAATGCATACCTAAGTAACGTGATACGGTTATATAAGGACATTTTTCCCGATATGAAGGCTTGTTTTTCAAACCTCCATTTTGACAAGTTGTGATAAATTCAAAATATATTGTCATTTAACACTATTTTTTGTACTTGTATAAAAGTAATCTGTTTACCTTTCTTGCTAAATTAAGGTAGCTGTGTACTAACCCTATTAGATCCGATAATCCCAATGTTAATATATGTAGAAAATTTATCCAAGGATTGCCAACTTGGATTTAAAGTTTTTTATTTTTATTTTTTTACCAAGTCTTTATTAACTCGCTTTCCTGTTTGTTTGTGTGTTTGTCCAGTACAAATCTTGCTATCGATTTTTAACTAACTTCCTCGACTTTCTAGACATTTGAAACTTTTAGAATAACTCAGAACACGATGACTTTTCATTCTTTTAATAATTTTAGCCATCTTTAAGCAGAATTGAATTGATTTTCAGTTAATTTTGTAATTCAGTTAATTTTCAGTTAATTCTCTTTATTTCGCATTTGATCATTTCCTTTCAAGCTGATGGGATAATTCATCAAAAAAAATCTTTAAAAAGTAATACATAGAATTGTCAAGTTTATATGATTCAACAGAAAATTTAAAAACGGGGTATATAAAAAGTTATTTTTATCTTATAATTATTTTTGTTGTACTCCGTAATAGAGAAAGAAATTTTACACCTTGATTGATTTTTCATATAAGAAAAAATACAAATAATCCAATTTAGATCATCCGGGGAAAAAATCTGGTACAGTGTGTTTTAAACGCTCATCAGTTCCTTTAGTGGACGAAATTTATAAAATGAATCCTGTTGCATAGTGTAAAAGTTCAGGCTACATGAAAATACCATTTATATTTGGTTACCAGTATTTATGTAGCTTTAAATAGTAGACACATTTTCTTCATAGGTTAATATAGAGGTGAGTGAATCCAATAGGGTTAGTTCACAGTAGCCTTAACGATAATGTGGTATTCTGCAAAAAAATATCGGTCAATGCGTAAGCCAAGAAAGCAAAGTGTTAAAATTAATTATTCTTCTATATTTTCTCTTCTATGTTTTAGCAGATTTTCTGAAGGACATGCATTATCAGGTGACGTAACTATACAAATAAAGTATTTTCTGTTATGTTGTTGTTGTTATTATCGTTCCTAACGCCCCCTGGCCGGAATTCAATCTAGACCAGACCTATACGGGCTAGCGAGCAGATAGCTGCGGCTCCAGTTTATAATGACACCAGAAATGTCCGATTCTTATTCAGCCAAGTGCCACCGCAATTTTGACCGAGCATCCTCAGGGGTGGCATGTGGGGGTATCGTACCCACTCGACACGCTTACCACTACATCGAGCCCAAATTCTGTTATGTTATGACCAAATTCAAATATTCCATTGCCAGACTTTTGCCTTTTAATCGTAATTTAATTGCATAAAGTAAAGTTTTCAAACCCGTTTAAGTTTTTAAACCTAAACAAGTTGGTATCCGTCCAAGCATGACGGCTAGATAGTAAATAAATATACTAATGCACAAATTATACTCAACACATCATTTCCAAATGTAGAAAATCATAATAATGCGCAAAAACAAATTCTTGTGTTTAAGCGACGTCGTGTTTAGTGAGCATCTAAAGCCAGATTTAAAAATGTCACTGAACATGCGCAGAAGGCAATTGTTTTTAATTGTAAATTATCACTAATTAAACAGCGCGATATAAATAATTTCCATGACGTTTAATCATATGTTTAACAAACATAATTATCATAAAAATAAATGGTAGAGAGAGATCTGGAGAGAATTCTCAGATTAAATGCGTTTATCATTAAAATATGTCACTGAGCATGCGCAGAAACAGTGAGCTTCTAAAAACAGATTTAAACATGGCACTGAGCACGCGCAGAAATAAATTTTTAATTGTAAATTATCGCTAATTAATAAAAAATGCGGTTATAAAAAATCAAATTTGACAAATCTACAGAATACAATATTTCGTTTAAGACCAAAATGAAGTCATTGGAGGCAGTAGTTTTCTCTCAAGGACTTCCCAAAAAGTCGGCTTAGCAACTTAAATATATAGATTGGTATGAAATAGTTCTACATTTAAAGTATTTAATCATTTTTTTAAAGAAAACATTAAATATTTTAAATTTTAAATTTTATTTTTTTATTTGATTTATTTTTATTTTTTTATTTTTATTATTAAATATATAAATGTAATGGAAAATATAATCAATGAGAGTTTAAATAATAGTTGAATAAACATAAAATAAATAAATAAATAATTAAAAATTAAAAAAGTGTTACAATATAACTAGAAAAATTTTGAGACAATTTTTCAAAATTACGTCGCCTTTGTTTAAAAGAGTACAAAGAAATTTCTTTAATCCCACAACTGTTAGTTTCTTAAGAGATAAATGGGTAAAAAATAAGTATGTATTTCATTGGAGTGGTTGTTATTCCTTCTACATAGTACGTAAATGTATTTTTCATCACTGCTTCGCTAGCATAATTTAATGCACGTAAAACAATGCTGATTTATATGCAACGTCAAAACACCCGACGCAAGGAATATCAGACATTGTATTGCGTGTCTGTAATGAATACGTATATTTATAAATAGAACATACAAGGTAATACTTTTAATGAGGGTAATTCATTCTGAATACCACATATTTCAGTGGCATGCTTTCAAAAATGTTTGTGAGATATTGTGATTAAGGAATGTGTCATTGTAAATTGTATTATAAATAAAACAGTTCATTTCGGCAATTCGCATCGCCGATTCCAAACTTTCTCTGCTTCAAAATCGCAGTTAAAGCTTCGCTTCCAGCATTTATAAAAATCCTTTCTTTTTTAAATGTGGCCAGCATTATCGTTTTTCGACATTCCCCCATTTTACACCGAAAATTTTTTAGTTGTGTGGGATGGGTTCACAGTGCAGGTGAACGAATATTAGACCCTGTTGCCGCCTCAATTTGGAGTGAACACGTCCAGCTACGCCATCTCGTGGATTCGTAGCACCTTCCCACCCCTGCAAAATACCTGGATGGACTTTCCGGCCTCCAGATATAACGTGTCCATTTCGTGCTTAGGGCATTCAGTGACCATATACAGTGACGCTTGTAACTTGACCCGAGCTTCCTCACTACCGAATCCCAACGTGCTAACGATTAGCGTGACCCGGGCAGATATAAAAAATATTAAGTTATAGAATTAAGTTTAACATTTTTACTTCTATGTGGATTACAAAAAATAAGTGATAATGAGTATATGTATACAAAGTTATAAAAATTACTAATTTATAAATGTGTGTTATGTGCATTAATTTTTTAGCATTAGAGCCCGTTGAAAGAGACATATGAAGTAATCTGCTTCACCGCACTTTAAACTATCGATCATACCACTAGGAAAGTGTATCAAACAAAAAATATTGCTTTGAATTTTTATGGAACGAAGTTCTTTTACGCGGCTTACAGTAGAGTGAACTGGCAGGAATCGTCACGTAATGAAAAAGCGGTATGCCCAATCCATTTCTCTCAATGGACTCCGTGGTTGAAGGGTTATCGCATCGGACTGCGGAGCGAGAGGTCCCCCATTCAAATTCCCGCACAAGCACTACGAGCAATTTTAATAAGCCAATAATTACCATGATACAATATAATGATAAAATTTAAAAAGAATATTTCCTTGTTTAGAATTTTTTATATATAATTTATAATTCAGTATTTTATATTTAATTTTTAATAAATGACTATTTTCCCTAAAATATTAAATGGAATTTATTGTTTTAAATCCTTACTTTACATTATTGCTTTGAAAAAATGATAAAAAATAAAAATAAAATATACGAATTAGAAAGAGAGAGAGAGAGAGAGAGAGAGAGAGAGAGAGAGTTGGTTGGTTGGTTGGTTGGTTGGTTGGTTGAATAAAAGAGGGCTGCGCTTTTTGGCGTGACAAAAATACACTAATATAATCAATAGAAATCTATATATTAAATCACGTTTAGAGTTGAAAAAATAACGTATAGAACTTCGCTCCTGACGGGGGTCCCCCGACCGCACATTTAAAAAAAATTTTTTTACATTTAAAATATACATCAGCATGAATGTATATAACGAGTTCTAGAAAATGACATGAAATTAGTAATGAAGACGAATATCGCTTTTTACATCGATGAATTTTAAACAGGGTATGAAACAGTGGCAAGGCTCTTATGTGGAGTGTGTTTGTGTTTTGGCCACACTGGGAACCTATTAGGTTGGCCAAAATGTTCGTTCAACTTTCAAGTAAAAACGAAAGACATATTTTCCACCAGTAACTTTATTTAACAGGATGTTCATCATTTCGTTCAACTACCTTCCGCCATATTTCAGGGAACTTCATAATTCCATCTTCCCTAACCTTGCTCAGTACTTTTTTTTGTAATTTAGTTGCATTTTTACCTATGTTGTATAAACTGGTCGGGTAGTGCAATTGCTTGGCCTACGGGCATTCTCTGAGTGCCTTCTCCTCCAGTTTGTCGGTTCGATTACCGCTTGCCCAAGGACAAGGCTGAGATTGGGGAGCTATGTTGCGTCACCTGTGTGGTGCTCCCATAATTAACCCTTAAGCGGGCACGCCCGTGTACAAAGTGCAACATTTTCGTAATTTTGAATGGTTTGTTTTTACAAGTAAGGTTTGAAGGTTCTAAGCAGTTTCTATTTATAACTACATCCTTTCTAATGCAGGTCTGATATTCTGACCCTTGTATCCCTTTCCATTCATTATTAGTCGTGATTTAACCGTGGTAAACCAGAGATTATACTGGATTGCAATACGACAAAATTATGAGTTGATGTAGTAGATCAAATGTGCAGCTATTACATGGTATTCCGCATATTAAGGAAATGGACAATCTCATTGTTTTTTAGGTTTTTGGATATAATAGGAATCGATTCGCAAGTTGTCCTTAGATGTATTAAACCAGACAATTTTGAAATAAGGCGATTGTATCTGCATTCTTTGGCCTTTAATTATAGATATATCTCAATATTTTCAACATTTTATATCGTGCCATAAAACGCAGAATTATTATTTTCAATTCGAAAAAGAAAGTTTATTTCAAAAAGAATAATCAAGGTTGAAAGAAACGTTGTACTTTGTGCAACGCGCGCCTGCTGGTGTTCCAAAAATTGGCACGCTCACCTAAGGGTTAAGAAGCCAACAAATTAGCGATGTGTATGGGTGAATGTCGCAGTAGACAAAGTACCTGCATTGTTGGAAACAATTTTGTTGTATAAAGCGGAATGTGCTGGAAATATTGCTAATTCTTCAATATTAAAATGGCAACGCGAAAATTCCCCAATTCTGATAAGCATTTGTTTTGAATTCCCGAAAAGGCAGCTATAACAACATAATCTAAAAATATTGTTTCGAATAATGTTACAGGTAACTTAGCGGTACTAGAGCCATCGTACAAATACCCGAACACGTTTTTGGCCAATCCAATGTTGGAGGATTCCGAATCAGCCTGGATATTTTAGGATATCTTTAATGTACTCAAATATCCTCGTGGGCATCTTTCTACGACATGACCAATGAGTGTTTTCCTTGGAGAGGCATTCCAATATACATTACTGTATATTTTACTGACGACTGTCCGATTACAGTAAGATAAGATAAAAAGAGATGATATTTATTCTTCCAAGATTTTAATTACGGAGCTCAGACAGTAAATAAGGGCTTATTTATACTGTCCTGTTTTGTTCCAGTTTGCTGATCTTTGTTCCACAAATCATGAATAATAGAACTTTTATGCTCTAGGCTTGATTGAATGGAGAAATATGTATAATTTCCAAAACATTACAGTGTGTAAATGCGTATAGAATTTATAGTACTTGCCAACTGTGGCATACTAAATAGACACACACATATGATAAGTTTTTTTTACAGGGGAATAATTTCTTAATTACGGTACTTTTCCGTTATAAGTTCTACACTTGGCGCATTTTTAACCTTGGCGACGCACAGATACAACGCATTGTATTGGCGAATGAAATAACTCAAAATAACTGCGGATGCTACTCAAGCTTTGCCTGCTCATCGTTAGGCAAATTCCATATTTTAGAATCCATTACGTAAAAATACGATCCGATTTCCTGACGGATTCCAAATTCCTTGCAAACTAAACTAGGCGTATTTAATTACGGCATTCCATGCAGTCTGTGTATCTCCATGACCACGATAATAATCGTCCTCATATAGTCTCGTGATCCTTTAATCTCACGATTTGTATATTTTAATATTGTAATTTGACAATTATTAGTGTTATTATATCGCGTTACTTTTCTCTCGTTGCGGCGATTTTTAAAAATGGTGTCAAAACGATTTCGGTACAGCTTTCGCGGACGAACCGCCCTGCCAAGTTTGGTGATTTTCTATATGGCTTGGTAACCGTGCGATTTTGGCTAAATTTTTTGTTTGCCAAGTTGAGGCGTATAAAGCGCCAACGTTGTGGCTCCTGTAAATTCGTGACGTTTTAATCATGTGATTATTTCGTGACGGATGTATCACGTGATTTATTTTGACGAATTATGGGTATTTCATTTTTTGTTGTTGCTTGGATTAGTATGAAAGTTTTTTTGATTGTGAATTGTTTCGAGATTTATGATGGCGGCCATTTTGAGTGTGAAGGATGTTGTTAGTAAATACCAGGCGAAGGTTTTGGGAAATGTTAGAGGGCGTTATTCTTGTGACAGATATACGGAAGGGATGGTAAATGAGTCACTTGTACATGGGTTTATTCATTCTGATCGAATGATATTTTTCGAATTCTTGTGGGATTTGAAGTTTTTAAAGCATGATATATTTTGAGTGAAATGTAATTTAAAAAGGAAATTAAGAAAAAATAATAATGTTTCTGATGGGTATGTTTGGATGTGCAGAAATAAGATCGATGGGAAGGAGTGTGGTGCGGAGAGAAGCTTACGGTTCGGGTCTTGGTTTTCGTGTAGCAAAGTGACAATTATATATGCATATGTATATATATATATATATATATATATATATATATATATATATATATATATATATATATATATATATATATATATATATATATATATGTGTGTGTGTGTGTGTGTGTGCGTATATGCATATATATATATATATATATATATATATATATATATATATATATATATATATATATATATATATATATGTATATATATGTGATGACCCGAATGGTCATCTCTTGAAGAAACACAATCGAGGCCGAAATTAAATGCAATTCCAAATCATAAATAACTGAAGTTTATTTAACGTAAAGATTAACACATCTTACTTAGTTCGGAGAGAGCCTGCGTCTCTCGCTAAAAAGAGCGAAAAATAGAATTGGGTGAAAGAGGTTCCCAGAATTGGCGGAGGAAGTTAGTATGTGGAAGGCGGAGCGTTTACGTCAAGACGGGTTATCATGGCAGAGATGAAGTACAGAATGGACGATTATAGATAGTTAGTAATATTATCACAGAATATCCCCCCCCCCATCTAAAATAGATTGGAGCCGCGGCCGTCGACTCCAAGACACTCCAGATAGTGAGAATATGAAAATTTCGTAGTTAGAATATTAAGTTGAAGCTAGCTCGAAACTCACAAATTTTTTACACTTTAAAATACAACTGAAAAGGCTTAAACATGTAAATATGGCATAACATTATAGATAAATCTCTGGAGAAAAATAAAAATGGAATCGTACACTTAAATGAAGACACTAATAAAACAGATGTAAAGACGTTCCAAATACAGATACAAAAAAAATATTGTGCAGGTCTCAGTCCCTGACATGTGTATCACAGTCTGAAATGTTTTCAGAGTAATGGACGGGTACAGTTCACATAGTAGTTAAAGTCACAAAAGTTATTTTTATTCACAGTCTTTATCGTGGAGTAGGGATTTAGTTCTTTAGGAGATCTCCTGGGTTGTAGTCACTTTTATTTTATATATACGCAAATAATGTTCTTTGTTGTTTTTTGTCCGTTGCATATTAGTAATTGACTTTTCTTTGAGCAAAACACTATGTTTTATTTATTTTTTTTCTCTAGATCATGTACACAAAAATATTAAAATTATTCTTTCAGCAATTAGTAGAATAAATTTACCAAATGCTGTCAAAATTAACTTTCAACATCAATACCAGATGTCTGGTACCTGATGTTGCAAAAATGCGAACAAAAATACAAATTCCAACAATTGACACTGACATTCAACTGTTGTGGAAAAAAATCAAGACAATACAAACATAAATTTGAGGTATGTGACCTGTTGTGAGTACATCCTCGTGAGAGTTTACCAAAGGGAAGGTGCTTCCAACCTGGAACTCAAGTTGAGCAAACTGCACAAAATGAAAAGGGGCAGGCAGTTTCTCAAACATGAGAGGGAAAAGCAACTATTCAAAGGGAACATTTGAAAAGTGCGAAGAGACAGGGAGGACAGTGAGTGGAAACCCCAGTATAAAAATCAATAATATTTATCTAGTACACAGTATATTTCATATAAAATGTAGTAAGCTTCAAAAAGTTAAAAAAAAAATATGTGAGTTTCACTTACACTCACGGGGTTTCTTCAAAATTAACTAGGATGGCGATAGGACAGGAATGCTAAAAAGAAAGATTAAGGATAGCTGAATGATTTACATATTGGTGACTTATTCATGGTGTAGTTTGAACTTCTCAGGTGAATAGTAAAATCTCAATTTTGATGAATGTACAATTTCAGTAGGTTTTTTCGTGTGGTAATTTTCTTTATCAATTTCATAATTAACTTGAGATAATTTTTTAATAATCTGGTAAGGTCCTGAATAAGGAGAGGTCAATTTTCTAGTGTTTGGGTATTCGAATTCCTCATATATTACTAGGTCTCCAGGTTGATATTTAGATTCTTCAAATCTAGTATCATATCTCGTCTTATTTTTCTGGTGGTATTCAAGAGTTCTGGTTTTAGCTAAAGTTCTCGATTCATTAAGTGGAGGATACGTATTTTGGTCAATTGGAGAATCAAACGGGAGTTTGCCAAATAATAAGTAGGCAGGGGTGAACTTAGTTACAGTATGAGGTGAGTTGTTATATTCAGTAACAACTTGCTCTAGCACTTTTGTCCACGGAACCTTTTTAGAAGTAGCATTTACTTTACATTTTAGGCGGGTTACAAGGGATTGATTTACCCTCTCCACTTTTCCGTTCGTCTGGGGATGAGAAGAAGTCAAAAATTGTTTCACATTATGGTTTTTAAGAAATTTTTTGAATCTGGATGATGTAAAAGCTGCGTTTCTATCGCTTAACACTTTCTCTGGAATTTGCACATTAAAAATTTGACTTAGACAATTGGCATATGTTTCTGAAGTCACACTCTTTGAGGGAAATGCTCATACATATCGGGTTGCATGATCAATCACTATATGTAAATATTTTTTGGTTGAGTTGTAATAATTAAACCCTCCTACAGTATCAATAGATAAGAATTCAAAAGGTTGGTCAGTTGAGGGCACTTCCTGCAGGAATCCAAATCGTTTCTGTTTTTTCTTTTTATTTAGCTGACAAGTATGACAATGTTTCACGAAGTTTCCTATATCTTCACTAATATGGGGCCAATAATATTGAGGGGTAATTAAATTTAGCATAATTTGAACTCCTGGATGTCCGAAATTTTCATGGGTATTAGTTAACAATTTTAATCTTAAGGATCTAGGTACTACAATTTTACAAAAGTTCTTTTTCTTAATTACCATCATGTCATTAATTTCTTTATAATTTTTACCACACACATTGGCAATTTTCTGTTGTTGAATAATTTCATTCCTATCTAGTATATGTACACAGTGTTGGAGATGTTGAGAAACGGGATGTCTTGAAAGCATATCGGCCTCAATGTTAGTAGAACCCTTCTGATATCTAATTTCGTAGTCATACATGCTCAATTTAAGGGACCAGCGGAATAATCTACCCTTTAAATTTTTAACATTTTTTAACCAAACAAGTGCCGCATGATCACTATGTATGACAAATTTTTGCCCATGGAGATAATAATGAAATCTGTCTAATCCGTCAACAATGGCCAAACATTCCAATTCTGTAATTGCGTAATTCTTTTCATAATCTCTTAAAGTTCTCGAATGGTATGATACAGGGTGAAGAATATTATTTTGATCTGGTTGCTTCAAAACAGCTCCAACAGCACTTTGGGAGGCATCAACATAGAAGTGACATGGTTTACTAGAATCGTATAACTGTAACACTGGTTTTGATATTAAGATTTCTTTCAACTCGTCAAAAGCTTGTTGACATGTTTCATCCCAATGCCACACAACATTCTTTTTCAGTAATCTATTAAGAGGAGCTATAATTTTGGTATAGTTGGGAATGAATCGGTGATAAACATTTACACTACCGAGAACTCTTTGTAACTCTTTGGTATTACTAGGATTTTTCAATTTTTTAATAGTTTCAATATTATGATTATCGGGAATTACTCTACCATTTTTTACTTCATAACCTAGAAATTTTATCAGATCTTTAGCAAACACACATTTCCTTTGGTTTAATTTAATATTTTCTCTTTTAAACACTTCAAATAATATACTTAAATGTTCCAAATGTTCTTTCTCAGAAGAAGAGTAGACAATTATGTCATCAAAGTAGCTACATGCAAAATCAATTTTGTTATTTGTTAAAATTCGCCTAATGGTTCTGTTAAAAATGGCTGGAGCATTTTTCAGTCCAAAGGGGAGCCTTAGCCACTCGAATAACCCAAAGTTTGTACTGAAAGCCAGCTTTTCAGTGTCTGCGGGGTGAATGGGAATATGCCAGAAACCAGATCTCAGGTCAAGGGTAGAAACAATTTTGGCGTTACTCAATTTATCTAATAAAGTATCAATTCTGGGCAAAGGTTCTGCATCCGTTTTAGTAAGGGAATTCAATTTTCGATAATCAATGCACAATCTTGTTTTCTTACCCTCCTCACGCTTGAGTACCAAACATACAGGTGAACTGTACGAGCTGCAACTTTCCTTAATTATGCCTGCTTTCAACAATTGATCAATTTGTGATTTAATTTCTCCCTCTTCCTTAGGGGAAGTTCTATAGGGTCTTAGAGATACAGGCAAGTTAGATGTTAAGTTAATTCTTTGGGGTTCAATATTAATACAACCAACATCATATTTACTTTTGGAAAATACAGATGAATTTTTAATTAACAAGTTTTCTAAATTATTTTCTTTTCGATTAAGATTCTGAGAAACAACATTGGTTACAGAGTCAAGAGTTTTAGGTATGGTATCATTTAGAATTATATTCTCATTATCATCTTCATAGTTATTTTGAACAAAATACTCAGGTTGAGGACTGGACTTATTTTGGCTGTTGAACAGACCACCTTGAAATTGAATATGGAGTGACATATTTGCTTTTGGCATATTACCTTCATAATTAATTATTACAGATTTTTGTTTTACCTTTAGGTTTTTACAATCAATATCAATTTCATAAATTTTACATTCATTTAGACCTAATATTACATAATGCAAGTTATTGTCAATTACATATAACAAAATATCTCTGATAATTTGGCCAATTTTCATCTTAACCTTACAGATTTTGTTCATTACAATATGGCCTTGTGTTTGTACAACTTGTATACCTCTTATTCTGGTTATTTTCAAATTTAACTGTCGAGCAGCTCTGGTGGATATCACTGACAGAGTTGCGCCACTGTCTATTACACAGTCTTTATTTTTATTGTTTGACAAATAACCGGACACCTTTAATAGTCAGGAATTGGGAGTATTCTCTGAGGGTGGTTCAATTGCAAGGGGTGAAGTCCTCTCATTATCAGCTCTTTCCATTCTGAATGGACAAATTTGATGCCAATGAAAAGCATTTGGAATACCTCTCTCTGTACATATTCTACATGGAGTGGGAGACAAAGTGGGTGAGTTATTATAATTATGATGGCTAGAAAATCTAGGGTTATTGCTCCGATAGTTAGGATTTGATGGTCTTTGGTATCGATAGAAATTATGAGGTCTCTGGTAAGTATTTTGCCTCGTGGCGTAAGTTCTAACATCATTTGTATATCTTGGTACATCTGACCTATTCCAAGTTTGGGAATCATTCCTAAAGTAATCATTTCTGTTTTGAATTTGGGGAGTTCTAACAAAGGGAGTTACATATCTGGGCAAGTCATTACTGGGTTGTGGATTCTCTCTTATTTTTACCAGTCTGTGAGCTTGATTAAGCCAAGAAATTGGGTCAGCAGGGGGATTAATGGTCATTAATGATTTTAGTTCTCCGGGGAGGCCATCAGTTAAACCCTCCATGATCATTTCACTTCTAAAATTTAACTTTTTTCCGATTTCTAGTTTTTCCCTGAAATATTTTGTTATGTCATCATTTACCTTAAATTTTAACCCCGCAAAATCACCAAAGGTAGTTAATGTAGGGGTAAAAAAATTGTCTTTTAATACCGTCACTAATTCTGCACAATTATTAACTTTATAGCAATTCTGTATATACACGTTAAATGCGTTACCCTTTACAAAACGTGAAAAATTTTGTAATTTCCACTGTTCATCTCTATTCCCTTCAATACATTTTTTATTAAAATAAGATAACCATGAATCTATATCAATAAAGCCTTCCTCAAAGGGCACAATGTTCATTTCGTTTTCAACATTCGGGATTCTAAAAGAATCGTCATATTCGACATTTACTTTGGAAGTGGTCATCTTGTTTTCACTTTTACAATACCAGAAAATTACAAAAATAATATAATTACTGACCTGCTTACACACCAATTTTTGTAAACACAAAATAAATTTTTGAGAGTAAAAACACTCTGACAGTGATCTTTGTGTTGAAATATAACTTATTTTGATTATCTGCACAGCGTTCGGCGTGCATGCAGAAATCAAGGCAATAATGGAAAAATATTTCACATTCTTGAATATTTAGAGTTGAATACGGGTGTATCACAAGATGGCGCAGTCCGAGACGGGATACAATGGTGAGGTCAGGCGGGAAACAAAAGTCGCCATCAAACTGGAACGAACTGGAAAAAGGGCATCTTTACTTGCTTCAATGTAGTAGATTTCATGATTTTGGATGAGGAACGTTTTAGCTTTGGTCATTTCAAGCTGGTTAATTCAGGAACGCATGAGGGATTCGAGATCGAAAAGTGTAGAGCAATGGCGTCTTCATTTCTCACAACGCAGTCGCAATCTCAGGCGTGAAAAAGGTTGATTTCTTGATCCAAATGCCAAACTTGGTTCTCGATCCTGTCGAGCTGGTGTGATGACCCGAATGGTCATCTCTTGAAGAAACACAATCGAGGCCGAAATTAAATGCAATTCCAAATCATAAATAACTGAAGTTTATTTTACGTAAAGATTAACACATCTTACTCAGTTCGGAGCCAGCCTGCGTCTCTCGCTAAAAAGCGCGAAAAATAGAATTAGGTGAAAGAGGTTGCCAGAATTGGCGGAGGAAGTTAGTATGTGGAAGGCGGAGCGTTTACGTCAAGACGGGTTACAATGGCAGAGATGAAGTACAGAATGGGCGATTATAGATAGTTAGTAATATTATCACACACATATATATATATATATATATAGTATATATATATGTGTGTGTGTATGCATATGTATATATATATGTGTGTATGTGGATAGATAGAGGGATAGAGACAGAGAAACAAATATAAAGAAACTAAAGTCGAATGACCAATGCCGAAAAAGTGTAACAATTTCCCGTCATATTCTATAAGAAATATGCGTACATCAGGAGCTTATTTCTTATGACATTTATATTCACAAAGTCTGAGCCCCCCCCCCTTATTGGGTATTTATTTATATAGGTACTGGACAGTTTATTAGGCCAATTTTACAGAATGGGTCGAAAATTCAATGAAATATCAGTTTCTATTGTCAAAAGTCGATACTACTCGGATGACAGCGTGCCTTAAAAATAAAAAAAGTAATAAAAAAATTCAATAAGCAAAATCACTTTGCTTATAGGTGCTTTATCTGCAAATTACCAAACCGTTTATCTATATATATGAAACAGTTCCGTAACTGACTGACTGACTGACTGACATACAACACACAGACAAAACCGCTGGACCTAGAGGGCTGAAATATTGCATGGCGATTCTTCTTATAGTGTAAGGGTGCACTAAGAAAGATTTTTGAAAACATTTTCTTAGATTTTTTAAAAATTAAATTTTTAAGATGTTTTATTAACTTTTTTTTAGTTTGCATTAAAAATAATAATTTGAGGGTTATAAAATTTATATCGCGAAAAAGATCATAAAAATTACTCTAAATTGAAATATTTTTCGGATCTTTACCTCCATTTTCTTCTTTTTGGTGAATTTTTAAATATTAATTTTTAGAATTTAATTTATTAAATGCTGATCACGGGATTTCTTTTTCTGGTACTTTAAATAAATTTATCGCCACGTGCATAACAGCTAAAAGGACCAAAAAAAATTTTCTTGCTAATGCGGCCGACGATTGGACATTATCCAAAAAAATATTAAAATACAATAAAATATATTATGTTCCTCTAACTGTACTATATTTACCGTTCTATATTCTTGAGTATATCCTATTACATTTAATTTGAATATTTTCTTCTACATTATTTTGTCTATAAAAATATCTCTTACGATTTTTTTATAAATATATTTTTTTGTATTTTTTATACATTGATCGTCGTAGTTATTATAAATAAATAAATAAATATATATATATATATATATATACCGGGTGGCCATAATTAAACTGACAGTGCTCACAGTGTTCTGTAGCGCGATCTATTTGCGAGAATGACGCCACATTTTGTAGGAAGATTAAACAAGACTGGGGATGAAGGATTCCGCGAAAAAATGAATTAGTTCCAAAAGTCACCGCTAGGGGAATATTTGGCGCTGTGTAATATAAAATAGAGTGTTAACAAATGCAAATCAATACGGAAATTACCTTTTATTTTGCATTCAAATGAGGTTCAATGTGGCTGCCGTTGTTGTGGACCACATATTGCAGTGTGTGCACAGTATGCACAACAGCAGAAAGTAACATGTCTGCAGGAATCTCCCGTACAGTCCTTGATATGTTATCCTTCAACGTAGCCAGGTCCTGGACCACTCCTTGATAGACCTTGGACTTAAGGTAACCCCATAGCCAGAAGTCGCATGGGGTAAGATCAGGCGACCGAGGTGGCCATGCAATTGGAAAGTAGCGGCTAATGACTCTTTCTGTTGTGAATTTCTGTCGTAGCAGCTGTTGCACCCGTACAGCAACGTGTGGAGGGGCTCCATCTTGCATGAAAATGATTTCCCCCAGGCATTGTCTTTGCTGAAGTGCCGGAATGACAAAGCTGTTCAACATTTGGCGATATTTCTCTCCGGTAACAGAACAGGTTTCCAGTCCTGTAGGGGTAATGTTCTCATAGAAGAATGGACCTACGATAAATTCCGCTGTGAACCCACACCAAACAGTTACCTTTGGTGAATGTAAGGGAATTTCTGTGACTGCATGTGGTGATTTGTCAACCCAAATTCGGCAGTTCTGGGTATTCACAGTTCCATGCAGGTAAAAGTGGGCCTCGTCTCCCCATAAGATTTTCCACGGCCAAGCATCATCCACCTCCATTCTGGCAAGAAAGGTCAATCGCTTATCATGGTCGGGGTACAGTAACTCCTGTACACGGCTGATCTTGTACGGATAGAAGTTGATAATCTTTCGTAAGATTTTCCATACCGTACTGTAAGGCATATCCATATTCCGAGCTAATCCACGAGCGCTAGAGGTGGCAGCAATATTGTCTGGTCCTCTGTCGACAATCGCCGTGGCAACTGCTTCGATTGTATCCTGTGGTACAGGTTTTCATCCTCTGCCTGACTGAACCTTCAGAGAACCTGTTTTCTCAAACGTCGCAACCATTGCTTTTAGCCCATTAACTGACACAGGACCGTTACCTTTACGCATTTTTTGTACGTTCTAAAAGCACGAAGAGCAGCTGACGCGTTGCACTGGTTGAGGTAAAATAATTTGACCAGTAACGCACGCTCGACTAAAGAAGGAGACATTGCACATAAACTTTCAATCCGATTGATTCGAAACATAACACATTGCCTTTTAAAAACAAGCAGCTGGCACTATGCCAATGGATGTAACGTGAAATTTGAATAAAGAACTTCTTCTTCTGCTCAGCGTACGTGATATTGCAGATCACGAGACTTTATCGGTGTTTATGTAGATTTTACGCTTTTTTAAAAGTGTTGCCACATTGCACTTGAACTAAATAAGAAAATGTGCATAATAAAAGGTAATTTTATTTCGTATTAATTTGCATTTGTTAACACTCTATTTTCTATTACACAGCACCAAATATTCCCCTAGCGGTGACTTTTGGAACTTATTTATTTTTTTGCGGAATCCTCCGTTCCCCGTCTTGTTTAATCTTCCTACAAAATGTGGCGTCATTCTCGCAAATAGATCGCGCTACAGAACACTGTGAGCACTGTCAGTTTAATTATGGTCACCCGGTATATATATATATATATATGTATATATATATATATATATATATATATATATACACACATATATATATATATATATACACATATATATATATATATATATATACACATATATATATATACATATATATATATATATATATATATATATATATATATATATATATATATATATATATATATATATATATATATATTCATTTTTCTGGCATTAATTGCATATATTGACCGTTGTATTTAATTTGAATGCACTCCGTAGCGAAATGCGTGTTTTCAGCTAGTATTTCATATGCCATATGAGGTATCTCAGAGGGATATTGGCAGGTACCTAAAACAATATTGTCACTTCGCCCGATAACTGAGAACACTTGCCTATTCATGCTACAGAAAAACGGAAATATCACTGGGAAGAACGTGCAAATAGGAAAATGTCAATACGTCAAGAAAGTGCTGCTAAAGATACTGGCAATGGAAGACTGTTGCACTCAGAATGATTTTTATTTGTTTACTCAGTATGTTTGTTTATATACTAACCGACAGTTTATGATGACAGAGAATATGGCAGGAGAATATGGCAGGTTGCTAGTGAGAATAATTGAAAATATAAACACTGATTGCAGGTCATGGAATTCAGTATTATTAAAAGTGAATTAGGAAAAAAGATTAAAAAAATTGGAATGGAAAAAAGGAATATTTATTTATTTCATCTTATCTTGTAGAGAGAAAATTTTCCAATAGAGTATTTTTTCAGACAATAATCGAAATATTCTCTTCCCTTTAGATCTAGTGTTTAAGGTGACTGCTTATGTTGAGAATGTCATTTTCTGACTAATTTGGTCAATTTCATTTTTTGCAAAAATCGTGTAATTCAATCTTTTCTCTTTTCAAAACTGTTTTGATTTTTATTCTACATCAATTAAAAGCAGAGTTATAGCTATTTTAAATAAAACATCTGCTACAAAATTCAAGTGACAAACAAATTTAAATGCGTTTTTCTCAGAATTATGTTTTTGTCACAAATCTCTACGGTTATCATGATATTTCACATAATAATGCATACAATTTGATAAAATTTTCAGGACATGTTTTAGATACTATTGTTAATGAAATGACGCACAATAATGGGTGTATAATAAATAGTTTTTCATTTGGAGCTGTTTTTATAAGTTAAGGAATGACGAATCGGGGAAAATCTTCATATTGGAACATAAAATTGCGTGTATTATTTTTGCATTTTAAAATTTCTCTTAGATTTTAGGCTATTTTGAAGATAACTGTCATGTGAATCATGTGTGAGAAGGAAATTAAAATGGTAGCATTGGAATTTTCTGCAGAGTGATAGGCGTTTTAGCTGAATTTCATTAAAAATTAATTCAAATTGTCCAATTTATAAAAAAAGTATGCTATTTACAGGTAGGTTTTTTTTTTAATTTTTAAGTGCTATTTTCCCATAAAAGACCAAAAAATCCTTTAACCCTTTCAGGGGCAACAACTTCCACGGTGCAGATTTTTTTCCGATTTTTTTAAATCTTTCCCATTTGTTTCCAATTAATGGTTCAAATTGTTTTTACTTCTTTAAACTGATAACGGATGGCCCTACTAGCCATTTTTATGTTCATTTAACTGGAATACATTGAATGCAAGTGAAAACAAAGACTAGATTTAGGCGTTTGCACTGTTCAAACGGCTCCCCTCAAAGGGTTAAAAAAGGATTTTTTTTTAAAAATTGGCTCCGAACGAAGGCAATCAGCTTAACATTTTGGTTGAAAGCAATACCCCAGGATCGGATCCAATTTCATGTAACCTCGTTTGGCAAAATTTGTATTCATTACGATGATTAGAATTAGACTTCATTTTCCCAGATAATTTTAACTAAATTTTAGAGCTTATATTGTAGAAAATAATCTATTATTACTATACTAATTCTACACTATACTTTACTATAACTTTAATTATGCCTTGTACTTTATAAAATACTTGATTTCATAAAGTTTCGGCCAGTTCTAACGAAACTGTTGAATGATGACATAAAATCTAATGTCCTGTAGAGAGGTCAGTGGTAAAAACATAAATTCCTTTACTGTTAAAAATCGCTTGTGTTTTAACTAATTAAAGAAACTTTGAAGAGATAAGGATAATATGTACCACAAGGAAAAAAGGTTGGGGTTGGGCGAACCATTTTTAGGTGAGATAGAAGAGTTGGATTTTCGTAGTACTTCAAAAAACTAAAATCGTGTTCTGGAACAATACTTAATCATCACAAGTGATGAAATCAATCAAATTAAACTTATTGAGAAATTCACAGAACTAATTACTGCCATGAAATAATTGAACGAAATAAATTAAATTTAACACGTAGACACAGTCAGCTATCAGTAACTGCAATGTACGAAAACTCAGATTGCAGAATTGGAATTATTAGATAACATTTATAAATACTAGAAACTGTGCTCTCTAAATTAGGGCAGTTTCATGAATTTAACTGTCACTAATGCAGTAATAGAAAATAAGTAGTAATTACTGATTTTGTTTGAAAAAATAAAGTTCTTAGGTATGCTGGGATACATTTGAATGGTACAAAAACTTTAAATACATTTTTCCTACATACATCTTGCAGTTTATGCTCAGAAGCTAACATAGTGAACCATATCAGGAAATTAATTTAAATCAAGAAAACAACTTGAATGTTTAATGGCAGCATCTCTTTTTATACAGCATGACCCATATCAAATGAAGGACTGTTTCTATAAGTTGGGATCGTCGTGGTAGACCCAACCTGGCACTGAACAATCCTTTCAAAATTTCAGCCTGGAGTAAAATACAGAAGATAGACGAAGGAAATTTCACGTGAGTTTCCAACCCGATCAATCAGAACAACAGACAAAGGTGAATCTAAGAAATCCTGCTAACGAGAGGAAACATTAAATATTTTTAACAACATTGCAATGACATATAATATTTAACAAATAATTTTTTTAACTAAATAAGGAGCAGAACTTTGTTTCCTCAATCATGCAAAAGTAATCAGTAACTATCGTTTTAATAATAAAATAGAATTCATCAGAATTAATGAAGCTATTACCATCAGAGCTTAACATTACTTATATTTACACAAAAATTATTATAGAAAGCAATTATTCTTTCAAAAGAGATTAATGGTTAGAATGTTAAAAAACATGTTTTTAATTTTTTTATGAGCTTCTATGCATGTCTTATAATCAGTACTCTTCCGACAACATATTTAATACGAAGGATCAGCTTTCTAGTATCAAGTTCTTTACACAGAAGAGTTTTGAAAAGAAGTTTGATTAATTTAATTAAATATAGTTAGGGTATTAAGGATATTAATATAATAATGAAACACTCTAAAACTGACCCGTGCATTTTATATCTCTTACATACTTTAAGATAAAAAACTTGTGTGCTATTAGGTTCTTAGTGTAAAAATTAGATTATGAAAGAAATTCAATAATGGTTTTTATTGACTAACATTTAATTAAATATCGGCTTTTAATATCGTTAATGTTCATTAATTTAGAAATCAACACCCTAAATTAAAATAGAGTTTGCTTTCTCTTTATGTATTTTTAGTAACCAGTAGCAAGAAAATTAGAATATTTTAGACATACTAAATCCGTTGATTCAATACAGCTGAAGAATGGCAACGAAAACTATACAAAAACGAGACACGTAATCTTTTTTAATTTAATATACAAGCGAGTGATAAATCAAATATATTGGGAATATGGGAAAGTGTAAAAAGACATAAAACTAAATGAATTTATATTATTAAACACATACTGCTATAATTAACTGGGTTCTATTTTCTATAACAATAGGCTTAAAATTTTTAAATGGTTTCTGCAATCTTTTCCTATTTAAGAGTAAACAAACCCATAACTCCATTATATTTTTATTCAGCTTTATTATCTATATATATAAAACAGTTCCGTAACTGACTCACTGACATACAACGCACAGACGAAACCGCTGGACCTAAAGGGCTGAAATTCTGAATGGCGATTCTTCTTATAGTGTAGGGGTGCACCAAGAAAGATTTTAAAAAAAAATTCTTCTTAGATTTTTTAAAATTAAATTTTTAAGCTCTTTTAGTAACTATTTTTAAGTTTGTATTTAAAATAATAATTCGAGGGATATCAAATTTATATCACAAGAAGGATCATACAAATTCCTTTCAAATGAGATCATTTTCGAATCTTTACTTCTAATTTCAAATTTTTGGTGAATTTTTAAAGTTTAATTTTTAGAACTTAATTTATTAAAGGCTTCTCACGTGATTTCTTTTTTCTGGTACTTTAAATAAATTTATCGTCACGTGCATAACAACCACCCGTACTTCGCTACGGAGTACATTCAAATTAAATACAATAAATGTACAATTAATGTATGCAATTAATGCCAAAAATATGTATAGATATATTTATAATAAATACAACGATAAATGTATGCAATTGATGTAAAAAAACGAAAAAATATATTCATAAAAAAATCGTAACGGATATTTTTATAGACAAAAAAATGTTGAAGAATATATTCAAATTAAAACTAATAGGATATAATAAAGAATATAGTACAGTTAATATAGTACAGTTTGACGAACATATCTTTTACTGTATTTTAATATTTTTTTGGATATTGTCCAATAGTCTGCCGCATTAGCAAGAAAAGAAAAATAATTTTGTCTATTTAGTTGTTATGCACGTGACGATAAATTTATTTAACGCACCAGAAGTCACGTGATCAGCTTTCAAAAAATTAAATTCTTAAAATTCATCTTTAAAAATGCACCAAAAATCAGAAAAGGAAGTTTAAGATTCGAAAAATATTTCATTTTTAAGGAATTTTTATGATCTTTCTCGTGATATAAATTTTATAACCCTCAAATTATTATTTTAAATGCAAACTTAAAAAGAGTTACTAAAACAGATTAAAAATTTAATTTTAAAAAATCTAAGAATAATTTTTAAAAAATCTCTCTTAGTGAACCCCTACACTATAAGAAGAATCGCCATGCAAAATTTCACCCCTTTGGGTCCAGTTGTTTGGTCTGTGCGTTGAATGTCAGTCAGTCAGTCAGTAAGTCAGTTACGGAACTGTTATATATATATATATATATATATAGATTAATTTATCCTATGTTCACATTACTGATGGTCAGGGGGCTTCAGTCACAACAATAGCAACATGTTCACATTGATGCCAAATACATAAAAGGAATACGTTTTCGATAGTATTTTAATAAAACAACTTACGTTTATTTGAACATCAACAGCAGTAGAAGGCAAAAAAGGATTTCAAATAAACCAAGTAGTGTTGTAAAAGATATATTGATTTTGGAAACAATACAATTGGAAGAAAGATAGGGTAACGAATTTCGGAGGTAAACCTAAAATCTCCAAATCAAATTGTATTTACTAAATGACCGACTATTTGGTGCTATTTGTTGACATAATTAAACCTTAGATGTTTTTCTTCTGTTTTATGGGAGATATTTCTGTTTTAACCTTTTGAGGGTCGCTGTTTGCACAGAGCGAACGCTTAAATATAGTATTTTTTTCACTTTCATTCAATGTATTCCAGTTAAATGAGCAGAAAAATGGTTAGTACTACCATCTGTTGTTAGTTTAAAGAAGCAAAAATAGTTTGCAATCTTTATTTGGAAAATTTTTCAAGGTTCTTTAAGTTAAAAAAATTTGGAAAAAATTATCTCCTCTGTGCAAACGGGGAATTTTGTTGCCCCTGAAAGAGTTAATAGGCAAAAAGGTTTGATATTTCTTTGTTATTAAAATGTTTGATGTTATTGGAAGTAATTTTCTTTGATTCAATTTGCAAGTTTAATATTTTAACACTTTTTTTCAGAAAAAAACTATCGCTCTCTAAGAAAAAAACTATCGCTCTCTAAGCAGATAAAAATTTTATACTTACTGAAATTTTTATGCGAATAGTCAAATTTTATATTCGTTATTTCACATGTATTTCAATAAAACAATTATGAAAACG
Source organism: Dolomedes plantarius (assembly GCA_907164885.2). NCBI lineage: Eukaryota > Metazoa > Arthropoda > Arachnida > Araneae > Dolomedidae > Dolomedes > Dolomedes plantarius. Next base: position 3,205,659 of record OU015490.1, on the reverse strand, counting down.
AATTAGCAACAACTCATACATATGCTTGCTTAGCATTTCAAATTCTTCCATGCGCATATTATTGCATTTCTTACTTTTATAAATCAAAAATTTTATGTTTTCGTCCTAAATGTAAAATAGAAATCTATTGTTTTTATGATTTAAGAATATTCTTTAAAGCTTAATATTTATTACACTTATAAGTATTATTATTGCTTTTGACATATCTGTGACCCCACATGTTATAGTTTATGAGCATCAAAGCTGTAAAAGCGCCAGAATTATACTCCATTTAAGAATTTGCGTCGTTATAACGTTCACTCTTCATTTCGTGGATGATTAAGCCGAGAAAAAAATGAAATATATAAACAAAATTTATGTTCATGATTTTCCTATTACACGTGAGATCTATTACTTATATATAAAGAGAGAGCGATTTTGTACGTGGAGGGTAATCTCCAGAACCACTGCACCTATTTGAAAAATTCTTTCGCTGTTTGAAAGGTACATTATTCCAGATGGACATAGGCTATATATTATGTATATCTGATCAGTAGAAATAAAGTTAGGACCAGTTAGGATCAGTAGAAATAAAGTTAGGAAGATTTCGACGGCCCTTATCGTGGTGCTATCGCGGTGGGCTTCTGTTCTGACGCTAGCGGTTCGAACCTAGCCGTTCTCCGGCACGCCTTTTTCTTTTAAAATAATTATTTTAATTATTAACTAACGTAAAATTAATTTAAGGTATTATTATGTTATTATTAAGGGAAAAAAATATTTACAATTTATTGGCTATCAACTGGAAATTTATTGGTATAATATTTAGTTCACCCCGGACAAAGTCGGGACGGGCCGCTAGTATCTATATAAAACAGTTCCGTAACTGACTGACTGACTCACTGACATACAATGCACAGACCAAACCGCTCGACCTAAAGGGCAAAAATTTTGCATGGCGATTCTTCTTATAGTGTAAGGGTGAAGTAAGAAAGATTTTTGAAAAATTCTTCTTAGATTTTTTTGAATAAAATTTTTAAGCTGATTTTGTAACTTTTTTTAAGTTTGCATTTAAAATAATAATCTGAGGGTTATAAAATTTATATCACGAGAAATATCCTAAAAATTCCTTTAAAATGAAATATTTTTCGAATCTTTATCTCCAATTTCTGATTTTTGGTAAATTTTAAAAGATTAATTTTTAGAATTTAATTTATTAAATGCTGATCACGATTTCTTTTACTGTTACTAAATAAATTTATCGTCACGGGAATAATAACTAAATAGACAAAAAAGATTTTTATTTTCTTGCGAATGCGGCAGACGATTGGACATTATCCAAAAAAAAATTTAAAATACAGTGAAAGATATATTCCTCAAACTGTACTATATTAACTGTACTATATTCTTTAGTATGCCCTATTAGATTTAAATTTAATGTTTTCTGCTACATTATTTTGTCTATAAAAATATCTCTTACGATTTTTTTAGAAATATATATATATCTTTTTACATCAATTGTATACATTGACCATTGAATTTAATTTGAATGTACTCCGTAGCGAAGTGCGGATTTTCAGCTAGTTTGGTATAAACTCGAGGTGCTTTATTCACCCTGCATTGTTGGTTACGTCAGTATATTATTTATAATCTTTTCCTTAGGATTACATCCTAGACAAGCATTAACAAAAACTCAGCTGAAAGCTTTGATATCGTTATGAAGTCATTTGAGGATACATGAACTTTCTTTTTCTTTCTTTGCTGTGAACCAATATCGGAAAATCTTTTCAAGTTAAGGGCAAAAATTTTGTGACTGAAATCCTCCTGAGAAAAGCAATTTCCCTTGAGAATTCTTCCACTATAAGACGTTTGTCTTTCGGGTACATAAGATCTATTAAATTTTATTGTAGGATTTTCTTCGTATTTTCTTCCTTTGAAACAACGGGAAGGAAATGCTCTTTTCAAAGATATATATACTTTCTTCAACTTGGGAGAAATATTTTTTTTCAAACAAAATAACAGTCCATTTCGTAATTTTTTACTGTGAATTTACGTATGAATTATAAAGTCTTAATATTTTCAGTTTTTATCGATATACGTAATTGATGATATAGAAAAAGTGTTTAGTTGAAAGAAAACCATTAAATGAGTATATTTCGGTTTTAAGCAAATCAATTTAGTATTTGTGGATACTGAAATTATTTATTAGTATAGATAGTAGAAAGATCAGAGATTAGATACGAGAGGCATAGTAAAGAGAGTAGAAGCTACATATTGAACATTGCACAGTCCACCAGGTGGTTTTAGGATGCAATAATTTATTAATTCGGCCTATGGCGTCCTTTCTTGGTCAATACAGCATAATTTCCTCTTGATGATCGCTTTTAAATGCTGTACTTAGTGTTTAGAGAGATATTATACCATTCCTTTAATAGGCCTGAGGCTATATCACTATGCAATGCTCGTGGAGGGGTAAACAATTTCTGATCCATTCCTTTAAAGTGCCCTAGACTGGCTCTATACTCTTCAGAACGAGTGCCTGCGCTGCCGGGGTAGCAATTGAAACTCTTTCTTTTATCATTTGATTCTGACACTAATCCTTTTGTGCATATTGGTGGTTTATTACTCTTACTTTCCTGATGCATTGTATCCCCTTCAACCTTCAGAATATAGCCAATGGCGGTGCGGAGCTCTTCGGAATAATCCAATAGTCTTTGGCAGTGCTTTGTAAATTCAGGATTGCAAATGGGTTAAAAGAATTGCGCCCTTTACACGTACGCTCCTTCGCGAGTGCTTGAAGCGTACGGGATTTCCCGCACTCTCCAAGCACTCGCGAAAGAGCGGACGTGTAAAGGGAGCTAATAGCGCCCTTTACAAGTACGATCTTGGAGTGCTTGTAGCGTACGGGATTGCGCGTGGGAAAACTTTCAGTACGCTCAAAAGCAACTTTCCCTTCCTTTCTGACGCCTTCACACGTGCACTCAATCTCTCGGGATCGTGGTTTCACGCGGGAAAGAGCTTACGAGTAAAGGGCGCTAATAGGTTCGTATTGCCTAAACAATATCTTATTCCCGACCTCGTTTCCCTGTGGGAAATCAAGAGATCAGTTAGTAAATGGGCTTCTCCTAACGTAATTTCTTCTGCATGTGGAAGAAGTGAACCCATATTAGGCATTCTTTTCTTTACCTTGTAGGAGCTCCACGATTTAAGCCAGTGGTAGCGTTTAAACCCTCGTTTAGGAACTGAAGTTTAGAAACCACTAATTGACAACGGATATCGTTTCTGTAACCACTGAGGGAATAGTTTGGTAGACAATCAGTCAGTGAATTCCTTTTTGCAGTGGAATAGGCAGTTGTGGTTTTGTGGATATTAGCACTCGTATGTCCCTTTCGAATAGCTACTTATCTCGGTCGTTTCACCTATTGTTCGAGGTTTGTCTCCCTCTCTCCCACCTCCCCAAGCTGCCATCTTGACCACGGCTTTTGACCAACAACAAAATCTTGTGGTCTTTCATGCATATGCTCCCCCGAGAAGAATTGCAACATTTGAATCTTATTCAAATAGTAATATTACTGTAATTTTGACCTGTGGAAAACTTTGTAAAATAGTGTTTTTCATATGCTAGTTTATCCTTCATATTCCGCTGTCTGTGATCGAAAGTTAATACGTTCGACGGCAATGTGACGCATTATAGTCTTCCCTCTCGTTATATAATTCCTTTATTTGAATCTTATGCAGAAAATGTGAGATTATAATTCAGCTTTTCAACAAATACATTGGTCTTTGAGTCATTATATTCCTTTTCGTGTCTGTAATGTCCTGAAATTCTTTGTTTCTTCCATTAATTATGACGGAAATAGAAATTAAGTTAAATCTTTAAATAAAAATTGCATCTCTTAAACTTTCTAATTTTGCACTAATGTGCTTTAATTGGCTATTAAATGTGCTTTAATTGGCTATTAATGTGCTTTAATTGGCTACCTATAAAAGTATTAAGTGAATTTAATTATATGCATTTAATATGGTTTTATATGCTTTTCAGTACATGCATTGTAATAATAATTTTCTAGCAAAGATGCAGATTGTTTTGGGAATAATTCTTGTCCTTCCAAGTCCCAAAAATATATACCAAAAAGGCCCCCGTCTCGCTGATGAGCAGAGTAATTTAAATAACTATATATTTAAATTTTTATCCTCATTTAAGAAGAATCAGGTAAAAAAAAGCTCATTAAAACTCGTAATTGTCTGACAGTGCAACATTAAAAGTTCGTAAATTTTTGATAATTTTAGAGAAATCGGGTAAGCGAATCCCCTCTGGCAATTCGTCTTTAATGACGTCGTTCAGTTACCTCTTTTCTCATAACTAAATGCCTGACTCCTTTCTGCCGCTTTTGACTCCTTTGCACTGGCTCAGATTTTTAAACCCAGTTCGACCAAACTATGCAATCAATCGTCAAATACAGTTGATGCTGTAGAAATTTCCTTTGTGGTAATAATTCATTCCGGATTTTAAATGCACCTTTCGTGCTTTATTCTTCTAATTGTAATTTAATGTATCTTCGCTGGAACTGTATTTTGAAGCTTTTGCTCTAAATACACTCTATTATTCCTTAAATATATATGTATATATATATATATATATATATATATATATATATATATATATATATATATATATATATATATATATGTATGTGTGTGTGTGTGTGTCTGTGTGTATGTATAAGGGAATCATAATTAAACTTGTCCATTTCAGAGTCCTCTGTAGCTGTAACTAAAAGGCGGATTGAGCTGAAATTTTGCAGATAGACAATTCAAAGGATGCGCTGAAAGATTTCGAAAAAAAAAATAGTAAAAAAATGTCCGCTAGGGAGCGCATTACAGCCTAAATGCTTGAAAAGTCATTCAATAAACAACTGTGCACAGTAAAAAATTCATTTAAGACTTTTATTTTTACACTCTCAAGCATTAAGATGTTTAAAACTGTTATTTTTACATTTTGAAGCAGTATGACGGCTCAAAAGTTGATAAATGTGGCACTGCAAGTGAAGAAGAAAACAATTTGATTTGCATAAGCATACGAATTCAAAGTGAATTCTGTTTATCAAGAGGATGAGATCGAGTGAGTATCAATCTTTCAGTTACGATGGCAATTAAATTTCAAGAATGTGCGTTAATCGTAAAACTTTTTTATCAAAACCAGGGAAATGTTGTTACGGCTTTTCGAGAATTTCGACGTCAAAAGAAATTGCGTCGGGGTCCAATGTCTCCACAAGGTGTGAGAGACATGATATCTCGATTTGAAAACACTGGGTGTTTAAGCGTTCAATGTGGCAGAGGGCGAAAGCCTATCTGCGAAGAAGTCGTTTCAGAAGTAGCAAAGGCCGTTGTCGAGCAGTCACTGACAAATGATCATGGAGTCAGCAGTGCACGTTCAGTGTCACGACAATTAGACGTACCGTATAGCACAGTGCAGAAGATCCTGAGAAAAATAGTGAATTTTTTTCCGTATAAAATCAGCCACAACCAGCAACTGCTTCTTCCGACAATGACTGTCGCTTTTCTTTTGCCCTGACTTTTGTTGCCCGAATGGAAGTCGATGGATCCTGGCCATGGAACATTCTATGGAGTCACGAGTCTCATTTTTATCTGAACGGAATATTAACTACCAGAATTGTCGAATTTGGGCCTTGAAAAATCCACCTTGACTTCTACACAATTCCGCAACACTAGCCGAATGTTACCGTCTGGTATGGATTCAATTCCCAATTTTTTCTTCGACCATTCTTTTTCGAAGAAGTTGAAGATGATGGCCCTGTCACATGTTCTGTAACAGCCCTCAGATATCGTGACATGCTCAGCAGTTTCGTTTTACTTCAACTCAAGCAGCGACAATGCCTTGTGTCTATTACCTTTATGCAGGATGGTGTCCCTCCACATAATGGACTCTTTGTGCGGAAGTTTTTACGACTCTTTTTTACGGATGACAGGGTGATCAGCCAATCGTTTCCTACTCCTTGGCCGGCCCGTTCTCCCGATCTCACTCTATGTGATTTTTGGTTATGGGGCCATTTAAAGAACGTTGTTTATACGGGAATGTTACAATTTGGCTGACCTGAAGGACCAAATAACATAGTATGTTCGACAGATTACTGGCGACCTCCTGCGGTCCGCTGTTCAATACGCCGTTCATCGCCTGCACATTTCACATACCAATGAGCCCACATTGAACAATTTTCTTTACTTCGCTAGACAGTGTGTAACAAATAAATTATGCTTGAAGTGGAATTATTTAGCTTTTTAAAATTATTTACATGTGCTCCCTAGCGGATATTTTTTGTGCTTTTTTTTTCTTCGGAATCTTTTAGCGCATCCTTTGAATTGGCTATTTCCAAAATTTTAGCTCAATCCGCTTTTTAGTTACAGCTACAGAGGGCTCTGAATGCGCCAAGTTTAATTATGATATATATTTATATAAATGTATGTGTGTTTACATTAGCTAATTATTGAACCTAATGTAGGTATATATTTTAAACAAACGTCCTAATGTGTTTCATTTTACAATTATATTTCCCGGATAAAAATTAAATATTCTTGTGGGAATATATTTGTTTTATGTCTAGATGCATGATTTTATGTCACAATAATCCTAGCTACCATTTTAATAAGTACATTTTCCTATTAATCAGTTTTGATTTTCTGAAATTTTTCATACATTTAGTTGTGATAATGAAATAAAACTCTAACTCAAATGGATGTAAAAATAAAAATCCGTTTTTATGACGAGGAACATGGCGATAATTTCTTAATAAAAGGTTCCTAATTAAAAGAAAAAGAAACTGGTGAAGTGGATATTCTTTCCAACGCACAATATTCTAAAAATAATTTTTTCCTTCCTTAGTATCTTCCAAATAGCTCTTAGAATAATTCAACGAAAGCTCTTTATTTACACGGGAATAACATTGCTTGAAGCAGAATTTTTATGCTGTACTGCCCACACATAACCTCATCCTTATCTGTACATTAAGCCTCTTAATCTTTTACCCTCCAAGCGTTTGAATGGTATTTTTACGTCACATGCTTTCAATTTTCAAAGTGTTTGTGGTAGATAATACCGTCCTGAATTCGGTGCTCAGAAGTGTGTCAGATGGAACAATTTGGACGCTTTTGAACTCCTAAGTTGAGGATGGAATAATTCATGAGGAACCCTTTTTCCAGCTGAAAATAATAGACACATAATAAGATCGAAAAACAGAGTTTAAACGATATATCGAAAATTCCTAATCAAGTATTTTTTTCTGTTTTCATGAAAATTACCACGGTATTTTCGATTTAAAATAAGAATCCTAAAAATATTTCATTGGAGAAAACAAACGGTCTGAAAAAGTATTTCAGCTTTCTAGAGAGATAACATTGGATGTAATTAGAAAAAATTAACATAAATTATTTTCTAATCAGAAAAGTAAGATACATTAAATAAGTTACCAGATTAAACAAAATAAAATTTTTAATTTTTGAAACACATTTCCAAATTGAAAAGTAGTTTTATATGGCTAGACATTCGTGTAAAGAGTTACTTATCACGCATTTATTATTAAAACATTTGTCTTAGTAAAACGATACTGGTTTCATCCTGTATTTTTTTCAGTGTATAAGACAAATTCTATCAGGGTCTGGATTTCAACAAAATTATACATATACATCTTCATATAGACCATATATTTGAAATTAATTTATCGTCCCTAGTGATTCGTTGAAGTATTTTGTTTTATATCGTACTAGCTGAAAACCCGCGCTTCGCTACAGAGTACATTCAATTTAAATACAGCGGTCAATGTATGCAATTAATGAAAAAAAAATAAATAAATAAATAAATAAATAAATAAATATATATATATATATATATATATATATATATATATATATATATATATATATATATATATATATATATATATATATATACCCAACAAACACAGGACTGACGGCAGCTTATCGGGCCAGTGCTGGAAGCGCCGGTAGAACGACAAGTACGGGAGAAATTTTCTGGGCCGTTCGCGGGTTGTTTACGAACCTTCGAAGGGGAACGCTTTGCTGTTTACGTGTTTCAGGGCCTGTGATGGGTTGATATGAACCGCGCCGATACCGACATGGCTCCATCGTACCTTAATCGGCCGTCCGATTCGTAGCCATAAGTAGCAGAAATCTGTATCAGAATTATGGATTTGAAAGGGAAGGTGATGATTAAACAAAAGATAGTTTTCAGAGAAATAGCTCTTATTTCTGTGTAACCTCTTTTACGAGGAAAATTCACATAACATTCTTGGTATGTAAAGATTATATTATGTGAGAAGTGTAAGGTAATCAAAAAGTAGTTTCATTGTTAATTTTTTATCTATTACTGGAGAAATTTTAAAAATATCTACTTAAAAATGGAGCCTTGTTGCACCACTCTTTATTTAAAAGAGAGGAATTAGTGGTGTCTATCTTATTTTACTACTCATTTATTTTTAGCGGTGGATGTCACACATTTACGTAGCAACTTCCACAATGAATTTCCTAGTAAATATTAAAGATATTTTTTCTTAATCAAACTCTTCTCTTTTTGTTTTTACCTGCACTGCAAAAATAAAATGCTATTTAGTGCATGTAACCAAATTATAATTATACCTAAAATGTATAAGAAAGTGTCTCAGCTACCAAAATATATTTGCAGTTGTTAATTTTCAAGCACATATTTCAGACGGGTATGATTTTGATTTTGAAACGGATATAGACGTAGATCTCCAATGTGGGGAGAGGTTCCATATTTATGCCCTCTACTTCTGAAAATAGTTCTTATTTTGTGGAGCTCGTCTAACACCATTGGTAGCAAGAATTGTTAGTAAAAGATATAGAAAAGAGATAGCATGTTCCTGGAATTTCTGCAGTCAGAGAGAGTTTGCAAGAGAGTTTAAAAATGTTAACATTTGTAAACAAAATATTTTTTCTTATAGGTTATATTGCCATAAATAGCCTATGTATTAATATTTTTTTACGACATTTAAAATTTTTTTTGCCGTCGACTAACATCTACATGTTAATTACATATATTTTTTTAATTAACATGAAGGAAATAATCTAAGAACTTCAGCTTGCCAGCCTTGAAGCAGGGGAAAGAGAGGAAAAAAATGCCAGCCGCGGGACTCGATCCCGCCACCGCTAGGTTACAAACCCAGAGCGCTACCACCCATGCTACGAACCACTCAAGAAAAATGTGTGAATTACCGATAACAAACCAGAGCATGTTGGCGGTTTCAAGATAATCTTCGTGCATGTTTGCTAGGGTGGAACGAAAAAACTTTTTTTTTAAATTTAAATATGCTATAGTTTTCAAAAGTTGCCTCTTGGGATTAGAATAAAGAATATAAAATAAAATTTTATTGTTCTACTAAAATCTTTTCATGTACCGCAAAGTGCTTCAAAATGGATATTTTTATGAAAAAGTGATAAAATTTGTATTTTTTTATTTCTTTTATAGTATATTAAAATAATATATATATATACATATATATATTGTAAATAAAATATTCAAAATACGATATTTTTACAGGAAACTTACAATTCTAAGTATTTCTAACTGTTAAATGCCATTACAGAACAACTGATTTTGTAGAATTTCGCGATTTTCATCATATTAATTTTACAGTAGCATATCTTAATAATACACAATTGAATGAAAGAAAAACAATTTTTAATTAACGGGCATTAGTTAAAATAAACAAATCTCACTTATTTAGAAAAATATTAATAGTGATTAATGTCTTTAAAAGCAAAACGTTATTTTGAAAAAAACATTTATGTTTTTCAAAAGTCCATAGTAATCACACATGGTTTCCATTGCTTATTTCACTGACACATTGAATTGTTTTTTTGTTTGAAATTTTGGCATTTTCTTTTGAGATTGTATTTTTGTTTTTATCAATGCATCTCTTGCAGAAGTGTCACGAACGGACAACTCGGTATAGAATTTAACAATCCTTTCTTTCTGTTTGTGTGTGACATGGAAAATTATTGAAGTCAATACGTTGACTCTCGTGATCAGATTCTTTTGCTTCCTTTATAAACGGCTTTAGTTTGTCATCAGAAATATGGCTCTTCATAGGAAGTCCTGTTACTTTAACATCATTACATTCAATCATGTCAGTATAATACTTGGTATCTAAATTTATATGTTGGTTTAAAAACTTTCTGATGTCCCCTTCAATTTTAGCCTTTGTGTTTAGAATCAGACTTAATCCAAGCTCTCTTATGTGACTGCGATCATCTGATATCATACAAAGGAGGAGATTTTCAGAAGCAGCAAAGTATGCATTTCTTTGAATAACTGGGTGAATTAAATTTTTAAGAGTCTGATGGAGGTAACGTGAATAGCTTGCAAGTTTCCACAGGTGCTTTGATCCATGGATACAAGATGCTTTCAGCTTTAGGTTAAACCAAACAGCTGCATAAACTTTCAAAATGTACTCAGTCAGTATTCGGAGATTTTTTGCAGGATATTCTGTTCCCGCATACAAGGGAAGTATTCTGTTTGCTAATCTATTCCATCTTGAATGACAAAGTTTTCCTGGTTTTCTCATGGACAAATCAGAAGAACACCTCCCAACACAGATTGCATTACTCATTTCTAACAAATATTTTAGGTCCACACGTAAATCTTCCTTAATTTCTAGTAACGGAATGTCATTTTCAATAGGTGCAAATTCGATGACTGGTAGTTCATAGCAGTTTTCTAGTAGTTTACCTACACTGCTGGCCACCCAAATTGCAACACCAAGAAAGACAAGAGATATCACAACAAAATTTATTTTGTAGATAACATGTTGACCAAGTATCAAATGATTAAATTTATAGACTTCTGTGAAGTGTGGTTCCTGCCAAAATCAGTAGCCAGAGTAGCCGCCATTGTTGGAGATCACCGCTGCCACACGCCTCGGCATTGATTCAAAGAGACTTTGGATGAGTTCTTGGGATACAGCAGACCAAGCAGCTTCCACACGTTGCCAAAGTTGATGTGCTGTGGCAGCTGGGGATGGAATCTGGGTCAAACGTAGAGCAACCATGGACCACATGTTTTCTATCGGCGAAAGATCCGGAGAGCGAGGCGGCCAGGGAAGCAATTCAATCTGGCGATTGACAAAGAACCGTTGGACAATGCGTGCCACGTGTGGTCGCGCATTATCCTGTTGAAATATGGCTGTGGGCAAGCCCTGAAGGTAAGGAAGGACAACTGGCTCCAACACCTCGGAGATGTAGCGCTGGCTGTTTAAAGTACCGGCAATGCGTACTAGAGGTGTGCGAGAGTGATATCCAATACCGCCCCATACCATAAAACCCGGTGCAGGACCAGTGTGGCGGTGCATAAAGCAGCTGTTCAGCATCCTCTCTTCACGGTGTCTCCAGACTCGAATGCGACCATCGTGGTGTTGCAGACAGAAGCGTGACTCGTCAGTAAAGACAATTTCATTCCATTCTGCCGTCCACATCCTTCTGTCATCGCACCATTGGCGGCGGAGATGTCTGTGTTTCTGCGTCAAGGGTAGACAAAGCAATGGACGTCTTGCGGACAGACCACTCTGCTGTAAACGGCGTCGAATGGTACGCACAGACACTGGATGATGCGTTACAGACTGCATGTGCTGTGCTATGGTTCGATATGTCACTGAGCGATCCGTCACTGCCATGCGCACAATTTGCCTGTCATCACGTGAAGTGGTGCACTGAGGTGGATGCGATCGAACACGCCAGTCCGTCGTACCCTCCTGCATCCAACGATCACATATCCGCATTACAGTTGTTTGGTTTCGTCCAACACGACTACCGATTTCCCTGAAAGATAATCCACAATCTCGGTAGGCCACTATCCTTCCTCTGTCGAACTCGATACTTGATCAAAAGATGATCGCTGTTTTCGACGAGGCATAATTGATCGTTTTTAGAGAAAACCACAAGAAAAACACAATTGCCGAACTTGAAATCGTCGAAATATCCAAGCCTTAAATAGCGCTTTGAAGTGGCGTCACAGGCGCGCGTGATGTGCGTCTGCGCTGAAATTCTAATCATTTGCATATCTCACCTCCGCTAATGCATGCTGTAAATTTCATGTTATTTGCATGTTTCCTTCAGGGTGTTGCATTTACAGTGGCCAGCAGTGTATTTCTCCTCCAAATTCATTTGGACCTTTAATTAGGATGTAGGGGCAGTTCATTTACTTGAAATAGACAAATCAACCACTGCAGTGGCCTTCTTAATTCCTTTTCCAATAAAGGAATCGCACCATTATTCAATCCAGTGTTCAAGCCAGTTCCATCACATCCAATTACAGTAATTTTTAAGTGTTGGTTGTTGCCGTTGAAAGTGCTATTATGCCATCTTTTATACCTTATCCAGTGACAAAAATCTGCTTCAGAAAATTCCTCCTTTGTATGATATCAGATGATCGCAGTTATGTAAGAGAGCTTGGATTACGTAGGATTCTAAAAGCAAGGACTGCAAATGAAGGAAAGTTTTTAATTCAACGTATAAACTTTGATGCCAAGGATTTTATTGATATGATTGAATGGAATGATGTTAAAGTAACAGGATCTCCTATGAAGAGGAATTTCTGATGAAAAACTAAAGCAGTTTATAAAGGAACCTATCACGAGAGTCAACGTATTGACTTCAATAATTTTCCATGTCACACTGAAGCAGTAGAAGGGATTGTTAAATTAGTTAGCGAGTCATCGTTGTCCGTTCGGGGCACTTCTGCGAGACATGCATTGATAAAAACAAAATTACATTAATACCAAAATTTGAAACAAAAAGAAAAAAAATTCAATGTGTCAGTGAAACAAGTGATGGAAACCATGTGTGATTACTATGGACTTTTGAAAAACATGAATGTTTTTGTGTACTACAAAGGATAAGGAACCAAACCAAAACAAAACAACAATATAAACTTGAAAACGACAATATAAACTAGAAACAGAATAAACTTGAAAAATATACAAGAACTAAATAGCTGTGATTTGTTTGTTTTAACTATGGTCCGTTAATTAAACATTGTTTTTCTTTCATTCCAATGTGTATAAGAATATGCTACTGTAAAATTAATATGATGAAAATGAGATGTATTTCACTATGATTTGAATTCTTTAAACTGTAAATACTGTTCATATGACTAAGATTTCTTATAATGACAAACTAACAAAAATTTTGACATTGTAAGAGTAGCTCAGTGGTTTGATATAAAAAAGGGGGGTCGTCGTCTGTGTTTTTAGCTTCTCAGAAGCTTATGAAAACAGAAAAAAATGCTTCAGCTATCGAATTTGATATTTGGTTTAAATTCGCCGCCATTTTTGAAAGATCGGGGAAGAAAGGCAGGACTTCGGATGAATGGCAGCTACGTGGACCAATGAACGACGTAGAGAACAACGCTTTTGCACGGGTTGCCACTTTAAAGCGTGACGTAGTTAGGGTAGCTTCACTCATAGTGGGTGCCTCTTAAAAGAAGTTACCTCCAGCTTAAGAGTAAGTAACATTGTTTATTGTTTAGAGATTTGTGATTAAACTAATTGCAGTTATTTAAAATAAATTATTGTTTTTAATTTTCATCGTTTCAAATTTAATGCATATATTGATGTAAAAGAATGGGTAGGATTAACTGAGTTGATCTTAAATGTCTTGCCTACAGTTAGTAAAGGATATAAAAGTTAAATTAATGTAATTGAATGTTATACAAATTCCAGAAACTTCTAACACTGTTTAATTTAGATATACATTTATGCAAATTCTTTTGTATTTAAATGAAATATGTAATTTTATTTTGTAGTAAAGTAAATATCTTTTTGTTTGTATTTAACTTCGTAGATAAGATCAACAAAACATCAGCCTGGCTTAAAGGATTGTGGAAAGCATCAAAAGGTAACGTGCTATTCTAAAACTTAATATTGTGGCATTTGTTAAGAATTGTAAGATTTCAAAATTTAATAATTATAAATTTCCTTGCAAAACAAATAAGATAAATAATATGTTAAGCATTTTAAAAGAATTTGGATTAAATGAAAACAGGGGACTACTCTCGATTTGTGTGCACGGCCGCCATCTTGGATTTTTTTCGCGCCAACTTGGCGGTTTTACCGTGTTTTGAGGAGTGGAAAAAATCTCGCCAATGTGTTAAAAGCGGTGTTTTCAAAACGCTGGACTTAGAATTTTTTTTAGCTTTTTTAATAAAAACCACCTTTTTAAATTATGAAACTTAGAAATATTTTTGACAAATCTTGTAATGGTTGGACTTAGATTTTTTTGGGCATTTTTAATAAAAACTACCAATGCAATTTATGAAACTTAGAAATATTTTTACAAAAAAGCATTCAATTATTGAAGGATTTTTAATAAAAAGTATCATTTCAATTTATGAAACTTAGAAAATTTTTACAAAAAAGCATTAATAAAAAGTAACATTTCAATTTATGAAACTTAGAAAATTTTTACAAAAAAGCATTAATAAAAAGTAACATTTCAATTTATGAAACTTAGAAAATTTTTACAAAAAAGCATTCGATTATTGAAGTATTTTTAATGAAAACTACCATTTCAATTTATGAAACTTAGAAAATTTTTACAAAAAAGCATTAATAAAAAGTAACATTTCAATTTATGAAACTTAGAAAATTTTTACAAAAAAGCATTCGATTATTGAAGTATTTTTAATGAAAACTACCATTTCAATTTATGAAACTTAGAAAATTTTTACAAAAAAGCATTCGATTATTGAAGTTTTTTTCCACACCTCCCAAGAGGTAAAACTTCCAAGGCGCGCTTTGTTTTTACGTGATTTCGGCTGGACCCATAATCCACGTGTATTTTTTATGAAAAATCGTAACTTTTCAAAAAAAATACAATAACATTCTAAATATACAATCGCATTTAAAATCACACAATTACATTTAAAATACACACATTAAAAACATTTTAAATATTTATATTTAAATGCACTTACATTGCCATAGCTGTTTCGTGTGGATCCTCTCCTCTGCTTGTTGTGTGCTCTCCTGGGAGGGTAAACTATCAAGTCCACTAGTTTTTTTATTTCTCCGAGCCAAAGGCCTCTCCAGGAGAGCCGACTGTACCCTTGTTGCCTTCTTTCTGTTGCCGTGTTCCAAGCTGTGCACCGTAGACCCTATTTAGTCCTCTATGTGTTGGGACAATTTCTTCTTACGTGGCACTTCCTACATCACTTGGAGAAAAAGTGTGGTGGGGGCCCTGCGGTTCGTATGGATACATACGAACAGTATTTTTTTTTTAAATATATAATAGCTCAAATATATGGTAGCTCAATCTCCAGAAGTTGTTTCCCCTGTTTCCCGGGACCTGGATAGACGTCCTTCAAGTCCTGTAAAAAATTAAAAATTCGCTCGCCTTCAGAGAGCTCTGTCTGAAGGCGACGTCTTCGGTAAAAAAAGACAGCCATTCCTTGACTGATGCTCTTGGAGTTGCGTCTGGAGCTCAAAGCAAGCTTCAGATGCTTATTTTCGTTTTCCAACGAATTTATCGTGTTTGAGCGATCAGTCCAGCCCACAAACTCACCGATGCTGTGGTTTGTAGTTTTGTGAATAGCTGACGGGAAAAGAACATCAATATTTTCATATTGGCGTGCAGAGTCAGTGCAAATTACCGAGGTGCTCGGGTGGCAAAACCTCTTGACTAAAGGCCATAAATCCTCCCTTTTTTTAGACTTTACACGGAAGAATAGCCCCTCTTTGTCTTCACGACAGTAGATCCCAAAAATGGTCTCTGACATCGGGGCTGTTCTTCTACCCCTGTTATACTTGCGAGAACTTAAAAAGGTTTCGTCGAGCTCTATCGTCTTATGTAATCCCCCAAGTAACTGACTATTATGCGACGCATAAACCTCACAAACTTCCCTACAAAAGAAAAAAAATCTATCACAGTACGTATATGAATTTTGGGTAATCCATTGTACTTCCTCCATTCGCACATGTCCCTGTGCACTTCAGTAACCTTGCGCTTACGAACAAAGTCAATGATGATACTCAGTATTTCCCTGATGGACAGCTTAGAGTGTTCAAAAAATGTGTTTGACAGTGGGTTAACTGTCACACTACACTTTTTCTCCTTGCACCTCCACCTCCAACCAAACTTCATCCTCGATTCTCGCGAAATTCTCATTTTCGAACCGCATGCGGTGCACTCCATTTCGTCGCTCTCCCGTGGAAGAATATTTAAATCCTGCAAAAAAGAAATAGCGCTCTCATCATTTTCTATAATTCTGTGCTCAGTATGATGAGAAAAACCAATAAGAGATGGATGCATTTTAAGATGCAGATAGATTACTAATCCGGCGGTCTCGAGTGCTGTGATAACCAGAGCGTGCGAATTAGCAAGTGCACAGTAATCTAGGATTACGCAAAATGTGGATTAGTTGAGCTAATTGCAACCCCGACCCCCCCCCCTCCAATGGGAGTTCAGAAAAATGCCGTCGTTCAATCGACGCGATTTCATTGGTTAACGAAGGTACCAGAACGAAATAATTATCGCCCAGCGAAACGCGCCAAATCATGGCGGAAAAATCCAAGATGGCGGCGGTGCACACAAATCGAGAGTATCCCCGAAAACAGTAATGAGTGATGGTGAAAATGTATTAAATGTGGTAATTGAATTGCTTGATGTTCTACGACATAAAATTTCTGATCATCCAAATACAATAATTGACTTCTTGACTGAACAACTGACTTTATTATTAACCAAAAAAAGCCTTTCATTATAGTTCTGAATCAATGATATTTTGTAGTATATTATATAGTAAATATTTGAATGTTTAGAATAATTATGTCTATCAAAGTATTCTCTTTAAGCATACAGACTTCGTTCCTTTCCCAACCTCCAGTCAACCAGAGCAGGAAATTATATAAAAAAGAAAGTTAATATTTTTCTTCAAAATTTTTACTTCTAAACTTCTTTTGCATATGTTCAACTTCATGCTATAATTTTTAAAAATTCTAACAGAAGTTTATTGATTTTATACTTATAGATCAGATATCTGATATGCATATTTTTAACACAACATACTATATAATTCTGATTTATGCTCAATCATGCAGTCTGTATGAGTGCAGAAAAGAAGCAACTGGAAAAAAAGTCATGCACTTATCAGCATACATCTGAATATTAATGTTTATAGCTGTTTTTATTTTTTAGTATTGCATAATCATATGTATATAAATATATGCAGAAAGTTATTTATTTTTCATTCCTAAGTTATTAAATTGCTGGTCATCATGCATTTATATAATTTAATTTGTCAGTTTCAACTTTAAAATCTTGTAGAACCTGACAAGGAGGAGAACCTTTATTTAGATAACATCATGTGTGCTAGATTTTTATTAAAACTTTAGGTAAACTTTTGCATTCTGTGTGTGTCATTAAAAATTTGAGAATGTCCTCAATAACTTATTTATAAGCTATTTGTTTTCAAGACTTTTAGAGAGTATTTAGTTGTCATGTTGTGTAAAATAAATAAGAACTTACTGGCCCAAAGCATAGACGCTCCCCCCAACTTAACTTGAATTAAATTAAAACGTTAATAGAAGTTCGGTTAAATCAGAAAATTGTAGAAAACTTTTAAGAAAGTTGGTTTTTTCCCGTTTTTTTCAAACTGTGAAACTGAAAATACCGATTATATCTTTAGCCCTAACATAGTTTTTAACAATATGATCCATAACAAAAATTCGATGCTACATTTTTTTCTTCTTTTATTTATATTACATTTATTTTTCTCATTGTATAACTTTTTGAATACTATTCAAACATCAATTCTATTGTTACTCAATTTCAAAAAATCATAATATTTCAAATTTTAAGGATCGACCTTTTTTATTTCACTGATAAGCAAATTTATAATGAACTCTGCTTTTCAATGCTTCTTGGTATCACAAATGACTCTAATTTTTATTATGGCATTATAAGAAAATATTGGTTTCTTTACAGAATTCTAAAACTGGAATCCATCTTCACCTCATTGTGATTTCCATGAAAAGATTCCACAACTCACTTGGCAGTGTGCTCGATTCATAATCTGTAAGTTGATTTTAACCTCACTGAACCCATTTTTTTTTATTCTGTAGATATCCTTTTTTTTTCAGCAGTGAACTTGTGGGCAAAATCACAAGGTTGTGAATATATTTTTTTAAAATTTATTTTTTGTACTTAAATTTGAATTTTTCTATGAAAAACCATAAAAAATATTTTTATTACATAATTCTTAATTAATAAACAACTCAAATTTTCAAATTTATCTTTGTATGTTATATATGCTAATCCGAACATTCTCATAAACTTTGGTTGCAGTAATTTGTGGATTGATATTGATTTCCTTTATTCATTATATTTTTAACTGGCAAGCCTGTTATTAAAGTATTAGGTATGTCCGAAAGTGCAGTTCAGGGACTTCAGTTAACCATGACTCTTGTGAAAGTCTTTTATCATAACTGCTTACCAAAAAAATTTTTATATTTTTATATTATAAAGATATAAAATGCCAAGGGTTATTTTACTCTTGATAGTTAATGTTAAAAAATTTTTAAATTTAATTATCAGAATTTCATGAGAAGTAGTTAGGGGTTCATTCATAATTCCTTACAGAAGTAATAATAATAATAATAATGCTTATAGATGTATTAGATCATTCGTTGATGAGCTAATAGGTAGTTGAATGTCATTTGGAATACTAACTTCTGCCTAGTATTTAATTTTTTTATTATTTCATTGTCAAATTTTGGTGGAGATCTGTCACATAAAATATATTTTTGTGAGCAGCTGTTATTATAAAGTGTAAGGATAAGGGCAGTAAAAAAATATTCCAAAATATATTATTTAGGTTCAGTTAACTATTAAACAATTGTTGACTATAATAAGGTTATGTTTGCAAGTGTGTAGGTTTTTTTTTATGGTGTATTATTTGGTTTATCTAACTTAAGTTGAAAAATGATGCAAGCATACAAAGATTGACTGGCTGTCAATGTTGAGTGCAGTAGCATAGATTATTTTACAAAGTGCAATAAAATACTTTTAACATTTCAAACCGAACTTCTAACCAGAATTTAAAAAAAAAATTAATAAAACTTTTAAAATTGAAAATATTTTCATGGATCTAAAGAATGGAACATAACACCTGTATTGTCAACTAAGTCATTGATAAAAGATGCAGCCCTAAAAGCAAAAGGCCTGGTTTCTGTATACTTTTATAATAATCATGTTACAACAGTATACAGAAACCAGGCTTTTTGCTTTTAGAACTGAATCGTTTATCCATGAATTTGTTGACTATACGGGTTTTCTATTCCATTGTTAAGATCTGTGAAAAATACTCTCATTAGCAAAATATTTAAAAAAAATTTTAAATTTGGGTTAGAAGCTTGGTTCAAAAAGTCTAAGTGTTTCTTCACGCTTTATAATATAATCTATGCCATTTCACTCAACATTGACAGCTAGTCAATATTACCCACCTCATTTTTCAAATTAACCTAGACTAATCAAACAATATATCATAACAATTGTTTAGTAATTACTGAATCTAAATAGTATATTTTGAATAATTTCTTACTGTGGTTATCCCTAATAACAGCTGCTCGCAAATAAAAAATATTTTATACACAGATCTCCACCATAATTTGACAATTAAGTAACAAAAGATATGCTCTATTAAATTACTATGCAGAAGTTTTATCCCAGAGTACTTTCTACCACATTTTTTGTAAAACCAATTACTGTGAAAGCTACATCATATAATAAATGTTTACTTTATTCATTATTATAGTAATAGATTAGTTGTTAAAGAGTATTCACCCTTTTCACTAAATTTCTGAGTACAGTAAGACATTCAATCCTGTTAATTAAATGATTAGTTATTACAGATATAAATAAAATAGATTAGAATGCCTTGATAGAGTACAATAATCGAAAGCTGACTGAGAGACTTGTTTAGAATGACAACAAAATTTTCTCTTCACTATCGAGAATCACTCTCACATTGAAAGTAAAGAAATACAAGAATGAACATTGAATACTAAATAATATGTTAGCATATAAAATCTTAAATTTCTAAATCTGACCCAGCATCTGTATTAATGCTCTCTATGGCATGTTGTAATTAAATTTAGAAATTTAAGATTTTGTATGCAAATGTTTTACTTAGCATTCAATCTTTATTCTTGTGTTTCTCTACTTTCAACAGCATTATTGTCAGTAGTGAAGAGGAAATTTTGGTGTCATTCTAGACAAGTCTCTGATTCAGCTTTCAATGTTGAGCTGAAATTATGCTCAACATTAAAAACTTATTATTGTACTCTTATCAAGGCAATCTACCCTATTTTATTTATATCTATAATAACAAATTAATCGACATGGTTGGATTTTCTACTGTACAGAGAGAAATTTAGTGAAAAGGGGAATACTCTTTAACAAATATTTTATAACTATTTTCTATTAGTATATTTATTTAATCAAGTAAATATTTTTTACATGATGTAGTTTTCACAGTATGTAATTGGTTTTACAAAAAAAATGTTATAGGAATTTACTTCTTGGAAGTAGTTATCAATAAAATGACAACAGATTTAAAACTGCACTCATGTGTTGGGTGCTGTTTTATATCAAGTTTTTTTAAACCCCTGTCTCAGAATTTATATTTCCTAATTGGATTTATTTAATTCTACTTTATCAACAATGAATTTTTCAACTACTTTCAACAATCAACTATTTTTACAACAATAAATTACCCTTTAATGTACAAAACTATGCAAAAAATAATTTTCTTATCTGCAGAGCATTTACTAACTCTACATAGAAAAATAATTTAAATAAATTCTTTTGATTCATAAATTATATCTGGGGATGGGAGTCATTTTCCTTTCACATAAATTTATGAACTGATTTTCTCTTTCTTTTTTTTCCCTAGATGCTGTAAAGATGGAGCCAGAGGTACAGCGAAAGGATCCTGTTTTGTAGAAAATATAGAAAAAAATTGTGTAAATGTGCTATGTACTTTCTAAATAAACTATTTTTACTTTAAACCAGCTCTTTTCTGTATTTAAAAACATGTGTCTATAATTATTTCTCAAAATTACAATAGAAGATATTACTATCATAGTACTATTTCTCAAAAATAGTACTATCAAGTGTTGGATATAAAGTCCAATATAATATAAAAGAAAATATTTTTTTAAAATGACTTATAAGAATTTAATGAATTACTCTTTAATTCACAAAACTATGCAAAAAATAATTTTCTTATCTGTAGAGCATTTATTAACTCTACACCAAAAAATAATTTAAATAAATTCTTCTGAGCAAGTTTTCACAAGCTCACAAAGATGGGCTTCATCATACACACTACACATTACTCAAGTTTGAAGAATGTATCAAATTTATGTTTATAAATTTATCAAATTATGTTAATAAATTTTATACTGGGGAAGAACAAATTTTTTGGGTTAATTATTAAAGTAGTACTGTTTTACATACTATAATCTCATTCTAAATTTAAAAAAATCAAACTGTAACCTTAGATCGAGTGGAAAGATGATTTAGCTTTAATGGTTGGTATTAATGTTATCTTAACTTTCAAATTTGGGTAAATGTATCTTAATGCAAAATGAGGTTTTGCTCTAACAAGTAAACTTGTGATTCTTATACAAATTTTTAGGTAATAACAAAGATCAGTATTTGGTAATACCTAAAAATACATAAGGCAAAACTGAAAGAATACTAGAAATATGAAGGCAAAAAAATAATAATAATAATAAAAGTGAAAGGGTTGATATCAGAGGTTAATCGTCAATGAAATAAATAAGCATATAAACGAAAGGGTCCTACGCAAAAATTTGAAAAACTGCCGGCGGTCCGATTCTGGTAGAATGCTGGCATGATGCCCGGACCTACGGCACATTGCTGTTTACGAGATGGGTAGATGACGGTATGTCGACACCAATTATTGCTCCCGTAACCGGCCCGTCAACCTCCGGTTACGCTCCGGCTATCTGTCCGCATCGATGGCTTAATCGCGGCTGCCTAACGGTTCGTAGTCGGATGAACGATGGCTCGAATCCTACCGGAAGCGGCCCGGCAGTCGACGGGGTAGTCGCGGGCGAGAGGACACAGCCGTGACGGAAACGATACTGACCTAATGCGCCGGCCCGGCAGTGGTGAAATCGGCTGGCCGGAACCTTCCGACCCCGGCCCGATGCCTTTGTGTTTGTTGGGTATATATATATATACATATACATATATATATATATATATATATATATATATATATATATATATATATATAATAAATACAACGATCAATGTATGCAATTGATGTAAAAAAAATATATATATATATTTATATATTTATAAAAAAATCGTAACGGATATTTTTATAGACAAAATTATGTAGAAGAAAATATTCAAATTGAAGCTAATAGAACATACTTTAGAATATAGTACAGTTAATATAGTACAGTTTGAGGATCATATATATCTTTTACTGTATTTTAATGTTTCTTTGGATAATGTCCGATCGTCTGCCGCATTAGCAAGAAAATAAAAATCTTTTTTGCCTATTTAGTTGTTATGCACGTGACGATAAATGTATTTAAAGTAACAGTAAAAGAAATCGTGATCAGCGTTTAATAAATTAAATTCCAAAAATTAATCTTTAAAAATTTTTCAAAAATCAGAAATTGGAAAATTAAAAGAAAAGAAACCACGTGATCAGAATTTAATAAATAACACTCTAAAAATTGATCTAAAAATTCACCAAAATCAGAAAATGGAGGTAAAGATTCAAAAAAGATTTCATTTTTAAGTAATTTCTAGGATCTTTCTCGTGATATAAATTTTAGAACCCTCAGATTATTATTTTAAATGCAAACTTAAAAAAAGTTACAAAACAGCTTAAACATTTAATTAAAAAAAAATCTAAGGAGAATTTTTAAAAATCTTTCTTAGTGCACCCCTACACTATAAGAAGAATCGCCATGCACAATTTCCGCCCTTTAGGTCCAGCGGTTTGGTCTGTGCATTGTATGTCAGTGAGTCAGTCAGTTACGGAACTGTTTTATATATATAGATAGATGAAAAAATATAACAATTAGCAGCAAACAGCAGAAAATAGAAGAAACAGAGAACAGATGTAGTGGATTAAACAATACAAGAAGTCCAAGGAAGCAAGAGGCGAAGATCTCAACTGTAATAGGAAAATCATGAACATACATTTTGTTTAGCTATTTCATTTTTTTCTCTCTCGGCTTAATCATCCACGAAATGAAGAGTGAACGTTATAACGACGTAAATTCTTAAATAGAGTATAATTCTGGCGATTTTACAGCTTTGATGCTCATAAACTATAACATGCGTGATCACAGATATGTCAAAAGCAATAATAATATTTCTAAGTGTAATAAATATTAAGCTTTAAAGAATTTTCAGAAATCATAAAAAACAATAGATTTCTATTTTACATTTAGGACGAAAACATAAAATTATTGATTTATAAAAGTAAGAAGAGCAATAATAAGCGCATGGAAGAATTTGAAATGCTGAGCAAGCATATGTATGAGTTGTTGCTAATTCGTTTTCATAGTTGTTTTATTGAAATAGATGTGAAAGAACGAATATAAAATTTGACTATTCGCATAAAAATTTCAGTAAGTATAAAATTTTTATCTGCTAAGAACGCGATAGAGTTTTTTTCTGAAAAAAAGTGTTAAAATAATAAACTTGCATAATTGAATCAAAGAAAATTACTTCCAATAATATCAAACATTTTAATAACAAAGACATATCAAACCTTTTTGCCTATTAACTCTTTCAGGGGCAACAAACTTCCCCGTTTGCACAGATGAGATTTTTTTTCCAAATTTTTTTAACTTAAAGAACCTTGAAATTTTTTCCAAATAAAGGTTGCAAACTATTTTTGCTTCTTTAAACTGACAACAGATGGCAGTACTAACCATTTTTCTGCTCATTTAACTGGAATACATTGAATGAAAGTGAAAAAAACACTAGATTTAAGCGTTTGCTCTGTGCAAACGGCGACCCTCAAAAGGTAAAAACAGAAATATCCCCCATAAAACAGAAGAAAAACATCTAAGGTTAAATTATGTCAAAAATAGCACCAAATAGTCGGTCATTTAGTAAATAAAATTGGATTTGGAGATTTTAGGTTCCCTCCAAAATCCGTTACCCTTTCTTTCTTCCAATTGTATTGTTTCCAAAATCAATAGATCTTTTACAGCACTACTTGGTTTATTTGAAATCCTTTTTCTGCCTTCTACTGCTGTTGCTGTTCAAATAAACGTAAGTTGTTTTGTTAAAATACTATCGAAAACGTATTCCTTATATGTATTTGGCATCAATGTGAACATGTTGCTATTGTTGTGACTGATGCCCCCGGACCATAAGTAATGTGAACATAGGATAAATTAATATCTCTCTCTCTCTCTCTCTATATATATATATATATATATATATATATATATATATATATATACATATATATATATATATATATATATATATATATATATATATATATATATATACATATATATATATATATATATATATACATATATATATATATATATATATATATATATATATATATATATATATATATATAACAGTTCCGTAACTGACTGACTGATTCACTGACATACAACGTACAGACCAAACCGCTGGACCTAAAGGGGTGAAATTTTGCATGGCGATTCTTCTTATAGTGTAGGGGTGCACTAAGAGAGATTTTTGAAAAATTCTTTTTAGATTTTTAAAAATTAAACTTTTAAGCTGTTTTAGTAACTTTTTAAAGTTTGTATTTAAAATAATAATTTGAGGGTTATAAAATTTATATCATGAGAAAGATCATAAAAATTCCTTAAAAATGAAATATTTTTCGAATCTTAATCTTCCTTTTCTGATTTTTGGTGCATTTTTAAAGATTAATTTTAAGAATTAAATTATTGAATGCTGATCACGTGATTTCTTTTTCTGGTACTTTAAATAAATTTATCGTCACGTGCATAAAAACTAAATAGACAAAAAAGTATTTTTCTTTTCTTGCTAATGCGGCAGACGATTGGACAATATCCAAAAAAATATTAAAATATAGTAAAAGATATGTTCCTCAAACTGTACTATATTAACTGTACTATATTCTTTAGTATGTCCTATTAGTTTTAATTTGATTATTTTCTTCAACATTTTTTTGTCTATAAAAATATCCGTTACAGTTTTTTATGAATATATTTTTTCATTTTTTTGCATTAATTGCATACATTGATCGTTGTATTTATTATAAATATATCTATACATATTTTTGGCATTATTTGCATACATTAATTGTACATTAATTGTATTTAATTTGAATGTACTCCGAGGCGAATTACGGGTTTTCAGCTAGTGTTTCTGTATAACTACGTTTAGCTGCAACTGTTTCAGACACACATAATGCGTGTGCTATCGCTATTATGTTAAGGTGTAAAACTTTTAGATAAAAAGTTAGCAATTACATTTTTTAAATTTGTTTTGCATTATAGATCCGTTGGTACTTATTTTGTTGTTGTTGTTGTCGTGTCTAAGAATAGTCTAGAAGGAAAAACTTAGCACTGTGATAGTGCCCCGAAATAGGTGCTATTTTTTTTAAATATAAAGAATTGGTGTATTGAATGTAAGCTATATTACGCTAAGAGAGAAAAAATAATAATAAATCATGTGGTTTAATTTCGTTATTATTTTTGGTAAGTACTAAAGGTCAATCTAATAACTTATTAATATATATCACTTTGTACCTGCATTTTGGGAACAGTAGACTTTAAAATTTTTAACTAATAATATATGCACTGTGTAAGGATTACATAAGATTCGATTCACAAGAATCGAACTTTTAACACTCCGTCGGGCGCGTCTCGAAACTTACGTCATCGGGCGCGGTGTATCTGTCAGACACATATCTGTTTTATGTGTTTTCTGTTAATTTGCATTACTTTAAATCTTCTATTTTATTTTTTTTTAGGTCCAGGCTTTTACACCCGGACCTGATTTTAGTTTTTTAAATTTTTTTACAATTTTTATTTTTCCCAGAACACCAGCTAATAGAAGAAAACCGATAAAGGCTTTTATTTCAATATTATCTGTTAGTCTTGCATCTCTTTCTCTACTACATAGATTAGAAACTGCAGAAATGTATCTTTTATTGCATTCACAATTATTTCCAACATTTCATCATAAAAAAACAGTTCCAAGAGCCGTATATGGATTTATACCTTTCGAACTTCCGATTACTCCAGGAAATTTTGTGCTAATATTCTGCGATCTACCTTTGACATTTTTTTCTTCCGATCCATTTTGCCCATTTAGTACTATTGTATTTTCCTACATAAAAATCATCATTATTGGCTTCATATTCAAATTCTGAGTCATTATAATCACTTTCACTGCTATCAGAATCAACTTCACATGTTTCTAAAATATCTTCTTCGTCATCATCACTTTCATCAAATTCTTCAGCATTTAATTCCTAATTTCCATCACTAAAAAAAAATACTATGAACTAGCTCAAGATCTTTTTTGATTATTCATATCTAAAAAGCGTTTAGCACTCATCATGGGAAAAGATAAATAAAAAACGTACAAGGAATCTTGATACTTCCGTAAAGCATCAAGAGAGAAACGTTATAGGGCGCGTGTATCTGACAGATACAAAACTTCAAAAACTCTTCAAAACGGGAAATACTCCTATACGGAACTGGTCGTTACTGCATTCCAAAGTAGCAGGTGGTCAGATGGACAGATACTGATAAGGTCAAGGTCGTCAGAACAAGTTTTAGGGGACAAAAGCAGAGATATTAACACGCGTGTATCTATCAGATCAACGCCCCCGATGGAGTGTTAAGTGAATAAATTAAAGAAGCCGCTTGAGATATGCTAATTTCAAGGCATACACGGTTGGTATAACTACCCAGAAGCTAGATTAAAGAGACGAAGTAAGGAAGGGTTGCGGAAGTGTTAAGGAAGTGAAAGGAAGTGTTGAGGGAGGAGCTAGGTTGACCTACTCGAGTTCTCGTTAGGCGCAAAGTTTAAGTAGCAGCATTGCTGGTTGACTTTCAAGTTTGAGAGTATTGCAAAGTGTATTTTTCTTGAATGCTCTCTCTATATATATATATATCTCGTATTATTAGTACGTATGCTTTATGTTGAAAAGCTAATATTTGAATAAACACTGTTATTAAAATTAGAAGTGTGTTTGAATCTAATTCAAGTAGAGTGCCACTTCAAATTATATACACCCAAGTCTGGGTAGAAGTGTTAATTCTCTATAACTGTTTTAATTAAAGTATGCAAGGCAAAGTAAAAATTATTCGTATTACATATGCATCCATATTTTCAACAGTCCTAATGAGTTATACGCTCAATCCTGTTTTTTTGCGGTTTTCTTTTGTGCAATTTTTTTGTGTGGGATGTGTAAAAGATTTCCATGAAACTACACAATAGAAATAAAAAGTAAGAAAAAGTAATATATTAAATAAACTGAAAAAAATTAACTAAATGGGAATTTGAAGATATTTTAAGTAATTTTTTCGGGTGATTTTTTAATTGCAATTTTTTATTAATGTGGTCCCTATCCACCGCATATAAACAGGTTTAAGTTTATCTTATGTCAGTTGAAAGTAAGCCTTTTAAGTATTAAAACAAAATACAATCGAAATTTTAAAAAATCTTTATAAATACTGTAATGTTTCATAATAAATCATAAGATTGATCCTAATGCATAAAGAGTAATTTTGAATAAAATTTACTCAGGAAATGTAAAAGTAACGCTCAGGAAATGAAAAGAATATTAACGTCTAACAGTATTTTCATTATAATTATACTATCATGTTTTTTAAAAAATCAGTAATAGAACTAATTTTGATCAAAATTTAAAAGTCCTCTTTTTCTTTAAACTCTACATTTAAGACTTTTGTTGAAAACATCCATTTTGTTTCTGCTAGCAGCAGGAAAATCAAAAACACCGCCAGAATTTGCAATTGTTTTATTTTATAGGAACAAAATTCAAGGATATATCTTAGATAAGGTATTAAACATACACAGACATTTTTAAAGTTTTATTAATTAATACATTTTTTTACAAGAGGAACGGAACTCGCTCGTGTTTCTAGGAAAACCTGCTGAATAAACTACTTATTACGAGTATTATATATACACTGGTGAAAGAAATTAAAAGAATTTGCAGACTTGGTCGATTATCTCTAGATCTACAGTACCGATTTTAATGAAATTTGATATATACATACATTGATACAATACAAAACGAATTATCATTCAATAATTGTAATACACACGCATGATCGTGTGTAACACTCGTTGGAGTCGGAAGGTATGAAACAGTGGTTGCAGAATAAACAAAAAAATGGTTTAATAGATGGTGTTATTTTGCAGCAATCGGTTAATTTCAAATTGTAACAGTAAAAATGAGTAACCACCAACGTTTAGATGATGGAATGAGGTGGCGAATTGTGGGGAGACTAGAAGCAGACCAATCTTAAGTCCAAATTTGTGGAGAGTTCAATTTAACGCCCTTCGTCGTGTGTAACTTATGGAAACAGTTCCAGGATATGGGATCCATCGAGAGAAAGCCTGGGCAAGGTCGTCAAAGAGCCACGACGGCCAGAAAAGATCGTCATTTGTCGATTATAGCGAGGCGTAACAGGCGTGCTACAGCGTCTCAGCTCTCGTGACTTGTATGCAGCCACAGGAACCCGTGTATCAAAGGTGACTGTTTCCAAAAGTCTTCATGAGAGATGTTTGTTTGCAAGAAAATCTACTGTTTGCTTCCCGCTAACTTCTACGAACAGGAGAATCTGTTTATCATGGTGCAGAGACCATAGAGATTTGAGTATGGATCAATGGGCGACCGTTCTCTTCACTGATGAGTCCCGATTCAGCCTAATCACCGATTCTCGCCTTACGTCCATATGGAGAAAACCGGGGACCCGCTACCTACCCCCCAATATCCGTGAAATCGACCATTATGGCGGAGGAGGTTTAATGGTCTGGTCAGGCATCATGTTGGAAGGTCGCACACCTCTCCATATCTTTGAAAGAGGAAATGTGACTGGTGTGAGGTATAGGGATGAGGTCTTGGAGCCCCATGTTTGCCTTTTCAGGGGTGCAGTTGGCCCTGAGTTCATTTTGATGGACGATAACGAGAGGTCACATAGAGCTCTTCTGGTCGACGAATTTCTAGAGAGTGAGTATTTTCGCCGGATGAATTGGCCTGCCAGATCTCCAGACCTTATCCCTATAGAGCATGTCTGAGACGCCCTGAGGAGGGCAATTGCAACTCGCAACCCCCTGACGAGAACCATCCAGGGAATTAAAAGAGCGTTGCTGAATGAGTGGGACCAATTGCCACAGGAAATGATAAACTGCTTTATTTCAAATATGAAATCACGCTGCGAAACCTATATATCTGCAAGAGGGGACCATACCCCCTATTAACCCATCTATTAACCCATTTTTTTGTTTATTCTGCAACCGCTGTTTCATACCTTCTGACTCCAATGAGTGTTACCCACGATCATGCGTGTGTATTACAATTATTGAATGGTTATTTGTTTTGTATTGTATCAATGTATGTACATATCAAATTTCATTAAAATGGGTACAGTAGTTCTAGAGATAATCGACCAAGTCTGAAAATTCTCTTAATTTCTTACACCAGTGTATATATATATATATATATATATATATATATATATATATATATTCATATGATAATGCATCCGAATTTATGTACTGAAATAATTGTTACAAATTTTGTTTGTTTATGTTCCGAATTATTTTCAGGCTTCCTTACAAACGTAGATGACTGCTTTCCACATACCGTTTGAAATTAATAACACTCAAAAATAGAAAACATTATTTTTCTATAGTTATAAAATATGGAATATCAGGTCAAATGAACTTGCAGTATGGTACAATTCGTAACATTATTAAGCTTTAATACCATGTTTTTAGTTCAAAGTATTACTGAGAGTATTGTTAAATGTATGAGAATCGATGTAGTACAAAAATAATTTATGTATGACTGATTATTTGACTTGCAGACGTTTTACATTTACTATAAATTCCTCTTGTTATCGAAAAATATTGGATTCTTATTACATGAAAATATTATTTAATATATGTGTTTCTTTTATAATATATTCTGAGTAATATCAAATGTTTATGTTCAATAATTTTTTAATTTAGGTAATTCTAAAATGCATGTGCTTTTGAAGGTTATACTACTTTTTATAATTTTTGTTCATTATGTTACTCTATATGAAATAATGGACGTATGCACGACTTTGAGTTTGAATATTCAGTTTTTGATGAGACTTATTATTTTTACCGGTATGATAATGCAGAATTATATATTTCAGTTTTTAATACACATCTCACATTTTAATCTTTGACATATATGAATAAACATGATATTTTCTTGGAATCTCCATCGAAGAACTGGTATTAAAATTTAAGTGAAACTAAGTAGCTTTTATAAGAAATAAAAACTGAGTCATTTTTGCGAGTTACGTATACTCTCACAAAAAATTTATGCGAGATAAAAATCTTTTAAAAAGTCATCGCCTTTGAAATAATTTCTCTTTCATTTTAATAAAGTTTAAAAGAAAAAGAACCTATTTTAAATTACTTTCGACAGCGGAGGGTTTATGGTGGACATTTCCTTTTGCATGAGATTCAAAAGTGGAAAATATAATTCGAAAAATTTAGTTTTAGTTTAGATCCAATTATTTTTCCCTTTCATAGAAAGATGATACTTTATTCTAACTGAGAGAAAATTCATAAACCAAGTTTCTTCAAAAGTGATATGAATTTTATTGGAAGCAATTTACACTTCTCTTCGCAAAATAAAATTTATACAGCAATATCAGAGAAGTTTCTCTTCCGTAATGTCTCTACGAAATGAAATATGCAATATCTTAAATTTAGGGACCTTTTCAAGTTAAAAGGTTTCATTATTTCTCTAAATTATATAATGAATTTTTCTTTCTCCTTTACTTAGTTCCATAAAAGACTAAATTCCTTGTTTAAATGTCTACGTTAATGGGAAATTATAAATTTCATTGAATAATGTATATGTTCGCAGGTAGTGTATGAGCTCGTGCAAAATTACTTTTTCTTGAAAATTCGAAAAGACAGTTAGTGCGAATATTTAAAATATTTCTGAAACAAAAAAATTCTTTATGAAAAAGCAAACTTTTAATTTTTTAACCTAAAAAATGACGCTGAAATTTTTGAATAAAATAAAGCAAAGCTGAAGTTTTTTAAATGATAACATGGCTAGAAACACGAATTTTCTGCTACAACGTCTATGATTTTCCTTTTTTTTTGGAATGAAATGGGAACATATCCTGTATTTATGCAGAACCTATGTAGAAAGATATCATATAATTCTATAAGTGTAATTATCCGGAAGAAATTAAAAGAGATGTTTTATTAAGAATTAATGGATGAGAAATTCTAAAAAATTATGGATTGTTAGTGCATTCATTACAGATTTTCCAAGGAAGGATTCGATAGATATGATACGACTTTTAACTGGTCATGACTACTTATCTAAACATCTGAACAGTTTGAAAATTCTAAAGAGTTCTATCATGCACTGTTTGTGATAAACCAAACATTAGGGATATTTCTCACCTCCAGACCTCGGAGGCACTGTCGGCTGGAGATCCCTGTAGCCGATATTTGGAGGCAAGAGATTAGAGCAATAATTACGCCCTGTGCCCTTCTAAGTTTTAAACTCATCTTGTTATTTCTACTTTTGTTTATTGCTTGCAATTTGGAGGAAAAAAATGTAATCAAATATTCCATAAGTTTTCCTCTTTCAAGAGATAAGCGACAAAATTTTTATAAGGTATCGCTATGAAAAATTCATATATATACTGTATATAAAACAGTTCCGTAACAGACTGACTGACTGACTCACTGACATACAACGCACAGACCAAACCGCTGGATCTAAAGGGTGGAAATTTTGCATGGCGATTCTTCTTATAGTGTAGGGGTTCACTAAGAAAGATTTTTGAAAAATTCTTCTTAGATTTTTTTAAATTAAATTTTTAAGCTGTTTTTGTAACTTTTTTTAAGTTTGCATTTCAAATAATAATCTGAGCGTTATAAAATTTATATCACGAGACATATAAAAATTCCTTTAAAGTGACATCTTTTTGGAATCTTTACCTCAATTGTCTGATTTTTGGTGAATTTTTAAAGATTAATTTTTATAATTTAATTTATTAAATACCGATCACGTAGTTTCTTTTCTTTTGTGATAGTTTAAACTAATATTGCGTCACGTGCATAACAACAAAATAGTCAAAAAACATTTTCTTGTTAATGCGGCAGACGATTGGACATTATCCAAAAAAATATTAAAATACAGTAAAATATATGTTTCTCAACCTGTACTATATTAACAGTACTATATTCTTTAGTATGTTCTATTATATTTAATTTAAATATTTTCGTCCACATTAATTTGTCTATAAAAATGTCTGTAACGATTTTTTTATAAATATATTTTATTTGTTTCTTTTTAATCAATTGCATACATTGACCGTATTATTTGATTTGAATGTACGCCGTAGCGAAGTACGGGTATTCAGCTAGTCTTATATATTTTTCTTATATTGTATTTCAAATTGCCTGAAATAAAAGTTAGATGTCTTAAAAATAAATTGTTTGTCCTTGAAATTGATTGAAAACTTTGGAAATATTTATTAATCATTAAGAAAAATTGTTTAAGAACCTTTTTTTTCACAAAAAAATGATAAATCCAACAAACAGATCTACTGATGATTTAGCAGATTAACAAAATTATGACTGGAATTTAAAATTTGAAATTTGATTCGCAACAAATTGTTAACAGTTAAAATTTTTATATATATAAGAAGCATTTATAGGGGACTTCTAGGACACTTATAGAGAAATGACGATATTCTCAAATTTTAAATTATCTAGCAAAAATTTAGGAAGATCTAATAGATATAAAGAAAAAAATGCGATGCATTAGGAAAATATGATTTAATTTTGAACTTTTTTCCAATGCTGCAGACGGTTTCTTGGACATTATCCCTATAGCCATATGACACTGTGGTTGTGCTGCCACTTTTCTAGGCCGGCCCTGTAATTTTGATCCTCGTCAAGTGACGAGACCGGAACACTTGACCCCGCAGCTCCAGAGGTAAATTTGAAGACTTGGAGGACATTGAAGTCACGACACATTTTACGCCCCCCCCCGCCACCATTAGTGAACACAGTGGTGGATTTGGTCAGCGAAACTGCATCGAACCATAGACGTTTAGATAATTGGATCGCTGCTTTTGCCAACTGGGCCCCCGCGTCTTTATTTTAATGAGTATTTTGAACTATTTTCATGTGATGAAAATCTAATATCCAAATTAAAAAATGAACAGATTAAAGAAAAAAGTAATTAATATTGTACAAAAAAAGGTAAAGCATAAACAAATTTTAAAAGTTTCATAATAAGTGAAAAAAATTCAATACCATCAAATCATTCCCTGAAACATATAAATTAAAAGATCTAGAACTAGGAAGTTATAAACTGATATCATTGAGAAAAAAATCAGTCGAAATTTCGAAATACAACCATTGCAAGAATATAATTTAATGAAGAAGTAAAATATTATTTTCTTAAAAAAAATCATGGAAAACTTTCGAATATTGTATAAAAAAACTAAATAAAGGCAATTATATAAGATAAAATTAATGATGAATAATATAATTATGAATAAGAAATGGCTTAAAACACAAATCTTTGAACTTTGCTTTTATATTTTTACTTGTCTTTTTTTATATATTTTGATTAGATTTCTTATATTCTTTTGAAAATTAAGGGGACAAGGGGCGTTCAACCTCGTTTTTTAAATTATCAGTATTTTTCTCAATATACCGCATAAGTGTAATTAATATTCTTTTCTACTGCATTGAATTTACTTAAAATCCAAGTATAACTATTTTGTAGAAGAACAAGACTTTTATAAGTTTAAAAAAATTCTTCAAATATGCTAGTTTTTCAAAATGCTCCATGCGCATTTATTTTTTTCGGATTTCTTCCAAATTTCTCAGTATTTTTATTGAAATGTTTTTTTTATAAAACTGTGCATAGTTCTTTGAAACCTCAAAAATTTTTCAGATTTGTAGACTATAAAATAAAGTAAAAACATTAAAAAAATAACAAGAGGAATAAAAAAAAATTATATAAGACTTCAGATTGCTACAAGAAAAAATAATCAATGCACTATTATGTGTATAAAACATATGGTAAACTTCCACTAAAAAATTAATATTTTTAAAGGATATATAATGCACATAAAGCATTTTGAATAAGGTAAAATTTTTGAAAAAATTTGAAAAACAAGCCTTATTCTGGCAAAAAAAAATATATTTTGAAATCTAAAGGTTTCCAATGTAGTAAAAAAGAATATTAATTATTCTTATTATGTATATAAAGCTAAAAATTGAGAAAAAAAATTTGAGGTTGAAGGTCCACTGTCCCCTGCCCCCTTAAGGTAATATCATTTTGGTGTCATGACAAAATTTTAAAAAAATAGTTAATGTATTTCCTATAAAAATGTATGATTTTCATAAAAAAATCCCTTTTTTTATAAAAATGTCAAATTTTATTATGATGGTTTAAAAAAGGTCTAAAAGTTTAAAAAATGATAATTTTTGCATTTCCCTTTCAATGGGTTAGAAGCCCCCTATATATACTACTTACATAGAATAAAAAAATTTATAAAAATCCATGTTTCGAGATTTTAAATAGACATATAGGTGTTTCTTCCTCTGTTAAACTTCGTCGAAACACAGCTACATATATTTGATTTATTGAAATCTTCAAAAAAAACAAAAAAAAACGCATAAGCGCAAATCTGTCAAAGTGATAACTATGGCACTTTAGGGCTATTAATCTTTAGCCACGTTTGGAGATAATTCATAACGAAACTGATGATGAAAAAATTGATGATAACTAATTATTCTGGTGTAAACAAATGTGTCCTAGTCCCCCTTAAGCTGATATAACTGCTGACTACATAAGAACTGAAACTTTTAATTTCATTATAAACTGTCAAAAGAAATTGTATCTATTGAGTATTTATTTGCATGCTGGTTAGAAGCGATTAACAGTCATTCGTATTCACCATATTTTTTTATTATAAATGTATATAAACATATAAAAATACTTGAATGATTAAAATTCATAAAGTATTTCCACATTATTGATAAATTTTGTATTTTAATGAAATATTTTTAAATATGGAAAATTATGCATATTTGTCCAACCACTATGTAATCCCTATGTCTATCTAATAAATTAACAAGCAGACACGCAATCTATTAAAAATATCAATTGAAATTAAATTTATAACAACAATTTAATAACTGTTTAACGTTACAGAAATTTCACCTCATATATTTCTGATATACTAACATAACACGCATTACCCACAACCTCCGTGTCAACTGATTCTAGGAATGGATTACCCAAAGACCGAACGAGATACGATTTGTTGGTTTTTATGATCGTTCTTGCCACCTAGGCGTGTGTTATAAGGATTAGTGATGTCTTGGGGGAGGTTTGGGCGTGCATGAATTACGTTCCTAGGCTGTTAACATCATATTTTTAGAGAACAACACTTTTATTACTCCGTGAATCACAGCTTAAAAATACTGTTTACTTGATGATGAAATTTTCACCTTGCGGTATATAATCTGTAAGTTTCATGCTGTACCTAAATTTAGGTACTTTCAGTGTACCTTATTATTATTATTGTTTAAGGGGACTCATGACTCTTAAGTCGAGGAAATAAGACATATTTTCATACTTTTTGACTCTTTGTAACTATTTCAATTTACTCCCAATTTTTCCAAATTTTATGTATATGATAAATTGATATATTTATTTTAATAAACAAATTTTCAACTCTCAAAATAATTTTAAATAATTTTTTTAAATGCTTGAGTTATACCTTGTTTTTTAAATATTTTTACTGTATACTGGCTTGCGCGTAGAACTATGAAATTAATTTTACACTTAAATGTATAATTCTTGTTTTATATTTAAAGTAAATAATTCTAAATACAATTGAACATAAAACATTCAACATTAAAATATTTAAAAAAATTTTTAAAACTGCGCAAAATATACTTAAAATTTCCTTAAATTTTTGCATTAATTTACCCCTGAAAAAATAACAAAATGTGCAGTGATTGCAATAACTCTAGTTCAGACACAATAAAATAACATGATTATGCAGTGATAAAAATTTCATGGAATTATGTTTGATAGTTTTTGAGATATGAGTTGCGGAATGATGCAAAATTACATTTTGAGAAAAATGAGTTTAAAATTTTTCTTACCATAAACTTGATCAGTAATTAAATATTTAGAATATCAATATCTCCGCAACTAAGCGGAATATTTTCATGTGGTTTACTTTATTTTGTTCAAAAATGACCATGTTTTAACATATTATTTTTTTATTAAAAAATCGAATGTTTTAAAGATTTAAAGGTAGTGAGTCCCCTTAAGTAATTATGCCTTCAATAACAAATAAAATCTTTGGTTTTAAAGGTTTTTTTTTTTCAAATAGTGAAAAATCTTGGCATTTAACTTAAGTAGGCGTTAGTATACACTGTGTTGTTGTTTATGTCTCATAGACAAAGTCATCTGTCCGGAGTACATATGTATAGAGATAATACAATATTCAGATGGAAATACACAGACATAATTTATTCTTGTCCATATGAGGACCCCGGCGATGGACCGTGGTCATTTCACAGCTCGCCTTTGAAGACGGGTGGGGTTCCTATTTGAGGTGGAAAACAGACTTTACGCCCGATGACAACCAAGCCTTACTCGAGAATCGAACCGTAGCCTAAGGTCTGGAAGTCGAAGACATTGTCCACTCTGCCAAGTGGGCTGAAGTATAAAATGGGAAAATTAAATGCTTCTTCGGGTTGAAAAAGGTACCTGTTTCAAGGTTAAATGTTTCTGGTCAGAGTGTATACTTGTTTTGAGTAACACTCTTTTGTATCTTAAACATATCTTCGTACCATTCTAGTAATAGTTCCATTTTTGTCATATACCTAATACAGCATTTTATTTTTGCAGCGTATTGTTGTTTAGTTGAGAACAAACATTCTATTCTTTGGAGTGAAACCTTTCGCAAAAGTGGCATGTTGCTATTATTTTTTAGAAAAGAACCTTTCCTTCACACATTCCCCAATTTTCAACAAATAATTACATATCATATATTTTGGACACTCTTACCTTCTTTTTTTGAAACGAACAAGGTCTATTGTCTACTCACGGGAAAAATAAAATCTTGTGTGATTGCAGTACGAGATGCAGATTATCAAACATATAATAGACAATTTTGAAATCAGCTAAAATAAGAGCTTAGTTATTGTGGCAGTGAAAGTTAATTGTATGTTGGGGGTTATTAGTATATTAATTATACTTACTAATGTTGTGATTATGATTTTAAATTCATTGCTTAAGGGTTGTGGTTAGTACATTGAATGATTGTGATTCCCAAATAATGGAAACAACTCTGGTTTATACTGACAAATTAATTTATTGATTATTAACACATAAATAATACGCTACAAGTTACTAAATATTTCCTCCGGCATTTACACATTATTCACAACTTCATTACTACTAAATTAATTCTTTACGACACATATATTTAACTCATTCAATTATTATGACAATATTTCGTACTTCATCTACACATATTACTCTCAACTTCATTCCTACTAAATTAATTCACCACAACACCTATATTTAATTCATTCAATTATCATTACAATCCTTCGTACTTCATCTACGCATATTACTCTCAATTTCATTACTACGACACATATATTTAATTCATTCAATTATTATGACAATCTTTCGTACTTCATCTACACATATTACTCTCAACTTCATTACTACGACACATATATTTAATTCATTCAATTATTATGACAATCTTTCGTACTGCATCTACACATATTACTCTTAACTTCATTACTACTAAATTAATTCATATATATAAGCATAACATCATATTAAATTGTTTGTACGAATTATCGGTCATCTCCTTAACACCTTATATTCAAACAATATACTCCAAATAATATACCTCGGAAGATGACTGTCACTATGGGCAGCAGGCACTCGTAATGTCGAACTTCATTGTATTTATCATCGCACGGAACTAGGGCACTTTCTTGTCTGGTATAAGGCTCCGTAAGTCATAGCAGACACTCTACGCTAATCGTCGGTTCTCTAACTCCATCACTCCTTGCAGACCCTCGGCACGGGATACTGGGCGCTTGACAACTTGTATCTCCAAACTTCTAACACACCCTCCTCATAGGTATATGTGCCTTGACACCACTACTATATCTAAAAACCTCTGACTAACTCTGACTTGTTAGGTCATCTCTGCCTTCACACTATTTCTCATTTCATATTATTTTCTTATTAATGTTGACTCCGCCTCTTATAATTTCCATTGGTCATATTATTACCATGCCATCGCCATTCGTCAGTGGCTGCCTCTTCTCAATCCCCTTTTTACCAATGCCCATCGAGGGCGGGATTTATAAAATTCTCCCTCAAATTTAACTTTCCCATGCTTCGGCTTCAAGCAGGGTGGCCTGTTTTATAGCCATCATAAATTTTCTTTTCTTCTATTCGTGCAACTCACTCTCTTCAACTTTTATCTTCTATTTTTTGCTACAAACACAATATCTAAATTTCGTTTCGGTATATTTCTGGCTTTCTTCCCTTCTCTTTTATTGCCCGTCATTTGCCATGTTTCTTTCTTGCATTTAGGAATTATTTTACTTGGTCCTGTAATTTTCAATTATCCTGCCCCTGGCCGTGACACTACTGTCATGTCCCTATGACAGTTATCATATAAGCCTTAACGCTGCTGTGAACTTACCCTATTGGATTTGCTCACCTCAGTGTTAACCTATGGAGAAAAAATGTCTATTATTTACATCTACATAAATGCTGATCATCCAATAAAGATGGTATTTTCAGACAGCTTGAACTTTTTTGCTCCTTGCAACATGATTCATTTTATAAATTTCGCCCACCAAAAAAATTTTTAAGCGTTTAAAACACACTACACCATTTTTTCCCAGAATAATTTAAATTTTAAACTATTATTTTCTTTTTTCTAAACGAGAAATGCCCGAAGTTGTAAAATTCGTTTCTGTATTACTGCGTAAAATTACTGTGTAACAATCTTTAAATCCATGTGGCCAACTTTTAGACAAATTTTCGCCATAGGTTAACATTAAAGGGAGTGAATCCAATAAGGTTAGAACATAGCATGCTTAATAACAATTGACTTTAAACTGTAGGTTCTGGACTGATATCGCTGAGTATGACGCTTTACGTACTAACCACAATAAACTTTTTATTTGGTATTCGTACTTTCTTATTGCTTATACATCATATAACATGTTGATGATACAACATTTTAATTCCACTTAATAGTTTCGACTTCAAAATCTTTTCTGTGATTCATTTTCTCTCTATGCGCTACTCTTTCTCTAATCTTCCCTCTGCTAAAGTAATCTTAATAATAACCTAAGCTTTATATTAACGTTTGTGTCTTAATTGAGATCATTAGCTCGGTAATCGCCAAAAATTCTTTCTCGATATCTTTTACCGTTTTTTATTCCCAATGTAGTCTCTTTCTACATTCCCTCTATGTTTGCCAGGCGAAATTCCATTGATTTCCTGTAATTTTATTTCCTTGGTTTTGCTGCTGTTCATTTAGTTGTTGTGTGGTCAAATTGGCTTTCAGAACGTATGCAAATTACCGAGTATGATGAATATTTATCGATGCTAAATTGGATTAAAGTTTCTATTGAAATGTAGAGGGAAGGTGAAGATAAAGTGTGAGAATTAAATTTGTGTTATTACAGGACAAGAATAGCTGAATTCAGAAAGGCTGTGCTAAAGTGCGTTTTGACAAAGTTATGTATAAACTTCTGGTTTTATTTACAAAGTTCTAAATTATTCCCACAGGGGAAATTTTGTAGCTATGAAATGGCATTTAGTGTTTAAGTAGGGCATAGAAAACCTCGATAATTATTAAGTTTCAAAAATAAATCAACATACAAATTTTTTTGTTTTTAATGAAAGCTAGCTTCGGAGTTTTGTTTTCAGTATTTCTGATCATTTGGGTGTATTTTGGAAGTTGTGGGCATCCAATTTACTTCGTAAAAGATAAGAACAACTGGGTAAAAGATAAGAGGGGTCAGGTACCTTTTAAAAGCTAAGAGACTCGACAAAGATATCCCTATTTTCAATCATCAGTAGTTATGAAAATAATTGATTCAGAGATATGAAAATTTTACTGTGAGTTAAACACATTTTCTTCTTTTTGAATATGGCTCTCAATTTTTTCTATCTTGAAGATAATGTGTAATTTTTTTTTCAATTTCAACCATTGTTTTTTCAATATTATTTCATTGTGCACAGACTTGCGTCAGTATATTAAGGAATATACATATTATTATTTTAGTTTTAAAATTAAGTTATATATTATATCTTTAAAATGACCACCTTTGAAATCAAAATTCTTAGTTCTTCACAGGAAAAAAAATTAATTTCAAATTTTTTTTGATAAATTTTACTGTGAGTACAGTTTTTATGATAGGAATGACATAATAGTAGGTCATTTTAAACATACATGTTAATATTGCACGTGCATAAAATTTCATGGTATTCAAGCCAACTGTTCTGGTGATATTACGTGAGCAATGTCATAACAATGAAAATAAGGGCTAATATATTAAGGGGATAGTGAACTTTCAAAATTGTGAAATTTGCCCAAAAATGCGATTTTTTTTATTTTGTTGAATTGTGAAACTACGGACGTGTAGGAATGTGAAACTACGGACGTGTTGCAAAAAGAATTTTTAATTTCTGTGATTACTTTATAGGCATTTGTATTTAATTTAGATAGTATGTGGTTACAAATAGCAATAACTTTACATGTGTTTTACTCAAAATAAAAATTTTCATGTCATACGAATATTGAAACTGCTCCAGACCCATTTCTAATTATCGTATTGCTTTGAAATTTAAGTTTTATATACTTAACACTACATCAAATAATTCTTATTGAAAATAATTATGCTCCGTAGCTCAAAATTTCCAAATTTTGTACTTGAAAAGATGATTTATAGGTATTTTGCGTAATAAAAAGGGTGTTTTCACTATTACTATTTTTTATCACTTTATATTTCGAATGAATGCTTAAAATAAGCAATAAGTTTCATTGTTAGTTCTATAAAGTATCCTGTAAATAAAACTTACCATATTATATGAAAAAGAAATGAGCATGGAACATTTTTAATTAGGCCAATTTTTGACATAATTATTAATTCATAATTGATAAATTATTAATATTCCATCTATAAATTTTGACTACTTTTACATATCCATGTTACTAATCACATATTCAAATTTCAAGCAAATCCATTCAAAACAAAAAAAGTTAGGTTTGAAGGTCCGCTGTTCCCTTAAGCAATTAAAAAATTTCTCTTCAAGGTAGAAAAATTTGAGAGTCAGGAGGAAGAGTGTTTAACTCAGAGAGAAATTTCCCATTTCTGAATAAATTATTTTTGTAACTAATGATGACTGAAAATAGAGATATGTTTGTCGAGTCTCTTGGGCTTTAAAAGGTACCCGAGCCCTTAAAGTAGTATTTTATATAAACGGTGTTATGTGATACACTCCCCGTATTTTGTAACTCCTTACATATTTTTATTTGTCATTTACAAAGTTCACATTTCAATACGCAGTAATTTGAGATATTAATACAGTTTTGTTAATTTAACCCGGCAGGACCCGGCCCTCCTAGACGAACAGAATGACACGCGGGGGTCATACAATGACCCCAAACTTAAAAGCGATTTAAATATTTTATTTTTATCAGAACCAGATATGTCTCTTCGTTTTTTTAGCCGTTTAGATTATACTGCCAATTAATCAAAGTTTTATTTAATTGTTTTCAGTTACGAAATATTAAAATAATTTTATTTTCTTGTTCTTTCAGTTAGCAGACAAATCTGTCAAAAAAGAGCTGTATAAGAATAATTCAAAAAGATAACAATAATGCTACAATATTAACATAATATTTAATTAAATTTAAGAGAAATACAAAGTAATATACCAATAATATCCAATTATTCTTTTATTTTAATATATGCTTTGCATATTCAAAATAGGTGTCCCTTGCAAACAAAAGTGTTGTACATTTGGCAGGTGCCAGTTGTTTTTATATCCTGATTTCTCGGACAAAACTTACACCTTCCTTTTGAAACTGTTTTTGTTTTCTTTTGTGGTGGTTCATTACCTGGAGGATAGTTTTTTTCCATTTCCATTCGTAATCCATGGGATATACTCGGAGTATCCAACCGCTTCTTTGCGTAATCACTAATAAGTGAAAATGACAAGTCTTTTATGAAACGTCGTCTGTTTTTATACATAGTTGGTGGATTATTGATGGATAACAAAACGATTCTACCATTTATTGCAGCAACATTTAGAAGTGAATAAAATATCACAAGTGGCCATCTATTTGTTTTACGAGAAGTAGAGTAGCTGGCTGCCATTTCATCTACAACATCGACGGCTCCTTTTGTGCAGTTGTAAAAAGTTACAATTTCTGGTTTTCTCGAATTCCCATCTTCTTCTGATTCTGTATCGTGTTCTCTAAAACTTTCGTGATCAGAAAAGTTATCTTCAAGAGTGTCAATTACATTATCATCATCGCCCACAACCGAATTTTCATCACTTTCAACTTCAGCAAGAAGTTTCCATAAACGTTCCATTTCTTTTTCATAACGAGTCGACATTTTTAGCAACAAGCAAATACTGAACTAATACAACAATTTAAAGCAACAAGCAAAAAACTGAACTGAAAACGACAAGCGAAACGTGTCGATAACACGAAGGCACTGAGTCTGTGGGAAAACGTTAAGACGCACGGGGTCATTGAATGACCCCAGAAACAGACAAAATGTTTACTAAGGAATGAATAATGCCTGGAATTCTTTCTAATCGGTCACAAAAGGAAGAAGGGCTTGTTAAACTCAGCTACTGATAAGAAATGAATGTTTGGGTTGGTGGATTTCTTGAAATTGGTATTCTTAAAAGACGGGGTCATAAAATGATCCCCGCGCGTCCTGCCGGGTTAACAGTAATGAAGCTGTATAGCCAAACATTTTGAATTTTACTTGGCTTTCATAAAATTTGTCCATCACTGTGCATACAAAATCTCCGATTTCAGCTTACAAAACTTCTGATCCTTTCAGATACGATCCCTTGCAGTTTATCATTGTAAAAGGAATTATATGCATTTAATATGACTAGATCTATATTTAACGCTAATATTCCTTTACATCTCATCAATAAAGGATCCAAATAATCATCAATGTATGCGAATTCTAATATCTATAACTGGAGTATATACGCATCAGAGTACCTGTAATCGTAATATAGTAGAAGTTTCAGGTACAAGGCAATTTAATAGGAAACATGTATCCAAGTAACTAATGTGCTTGATGAAATATACTATCAGGAATCAAATATTTATGATACAAATGTTGTGTTTCAGACAAATACATTAGTAAATGATTGTTTAAAATAACGACTATATATATATATATATATATATATATATATATATATAGAGAGAGAGAGAGAGAGGGGGGGGGATAGGAGGATATTATGGAATAGTCGGGTAACATGGAATACGAAGGTTTCGGATCTGTTTGGTGCTGCTATCATAGGTGAATGCCAGGAGCTATTTAAGAAAGACTCCCATGATGCAGTGCACTGAGAGTTGACCGCTTGCTGTTGTCGTTTCACTCGCTAGAGAACAAAATGTGTTTTGTGATTTTCAAGAGTTTTTGCATGTAAGTTTTCAAACATTTTAACCTACTAGTACACATCTGACTTAAAAATTCATGTTAAGCATAATGCATACTAAAAGAATTGTAGTTTGTTATACTGTTGTGGTTTTTTAGCTGATAATGTTTTGTCCATCAGTTTAAAAAGTTTTATGTTCCATTATGGCTTGTCGGGTATTATGGAATACTAGGTATTCCATACTCCCCTTAGAAGCAGGAAAGCTGGATCTTCTGTAATAACCA
This sequence comes from Dolomedes plantarius, assembly GCA_907164885.2. Lineage (NCBI taxonomy): Eukaryota > Metazoa > Arthropoda > Arachnida > Araneae > Dolomedidae > Dolomedes > Dolomedes plantarius. Next base: position 3,161,319 of record OU015490.1, on the reverse strand, counting down.
ACTCCCCATATAAAAAAGTGTTAGAGGATGAACTGAAAGAAAAGGACATAAGAAGGACCCAGAAGCTTCAAAACAACATAAGAAACCAAACATTCAAAGAACCCCTGTTAAGAAATTAAACTTAGACTGACCTTCTAGACCTAAACCTACTAGAGATGACTCCTGTGTTAGCAGCGATGAATCGTTCCATTCTGGTGTTTTATCTGTAATGAACTACATGCCATCAACTAAATAACTGGAAAACAAAGACGCTGAATATATAATGTGTAACGGAAAATTCTCCGAAGATCAACAAGGGGAAATTTTGATTCAATGTTTCATCTGTTCTCTGCGGGCTCACCTTGACTGTACCGGAGCAGAGAAAGAAGATTATATCTGTGACTTTTGTAAATAGACTAGAAGCAGAAATGACATGCACATAATCTTAAAAATATGGTTTTTATACTTAAAAATAACTATGTTTTATGAAGTCTAATTAGTTTTTCAATGGTTTAAACCACCTATTCCATATTACCAGACTATTTCATATTAACCTCCATTTGTAACTTAATTTTTTTTAAAACAACAAAATAAATAGTATTATTTTACAAGTGACAGTTCATTACAATTAGTTATAGTATGTACTCATGATGATTTGGGGATTTTTATTCAAAAACTAGTAAAGTTATTTTTTTAAAATGTAAATGGTATTCCATAATACCCTCCTCTCAGATATATATATATATATATATATATATATATATATATATATATATATATATATATATATATATATATATATATATATATATATATACATATATAGATATATATACATACATATATATATATATATATATATATATATATATATATATATATATATATATATATATATATATATATACATACATATATATATATTTATATTTATATATATATGTATATATATATATATATACATACATATATATATTTATATATATATATATATATATATATATATACATATATACATACATATATATATATATATATATACATATATACATATATATATATATATATATATATATATATATATACATATATATATATACATATATATATATACATATATATATACATATATATATATATATATATATATATATATATATATATATATATATATATATATATATATATATATATATATATATATATATATATATATATATATATGCTGCAGCTTGCCTTAACTAAAGAAAGATACCTTCCTATCAATATCAGTGTAAAGACTTTTATCTTTTTTCTGATACATTTGAAATATTTTATTAATATATTTCTTCTGCCTTAAATAATTTTTCCAACATTCAGTTAAAATCCTTGGATTTATTTTCTTTTTGTCTTTTCAAGCATCTGGACTTAAATTGGGTATCATCGGCTAAAATATTTACAGCTCACTCGGGACTTTGCCGAGTCCCCGAAAAAACATTTTAAAAATATTGGTGTTAAATTTTTAGGACTGAAAAACATTCGATGTCGTGGGGAACTCTTTAGATCTATCCTAATAAAGCATGTCTTATATGTTTGAACTTTTGTGTGATTTAAGACATTTTACAATTTTCTCTTGGACGAAATAAGAAACTTTAAAATAATGGTTTAATAATAAACATCGAACAATGCAAGAAGGAAATTTTTGGAACTGAATTTGTTTACATATAGTTTTAAGAAAAGATGTTAGCATTGTAAATAGTAGTTTTGATTTAAAAAAATTGAGTGCATCGCTTCTGTATTTAAAATGGTCTGAAAAAAAATAAAAGCAAGTAGTTATTTTATCCTTAAATAAGGTAAGCATCTTTACATAAGAATATATATGAATTACACATCTTAGATATCAAAGCTATAATTCTTCGTTTTGCGCAATGAGAAATTTAAAATCGTCTTTAACTGATTATTTATAAAGTGAATTTGGATCTAAAATAAATATTAAAAATTAGACTAGTGATAAAATTAACTACATGTTTCATATTTAGCAATTCACTTTCAAAAGGATTTGATAAATTTACAATGGCATTAAGGAAAATATTTTCAGTTAAACATAATTTAGGACTTGAAAACTGGAAATAAATATTTCAAATTAATAACTGCTCTCCAAAGAACGGTCTTATTTCATTCAGCTGTCAAATTATGAGTAAAAGTATTTGGCAGTTCCTCATAATCTCGTCAAAAGATTTTTGGGCAAAATCTGAGTGTTTATGCTTTTTGTTGTACAACAGGTACGCTTACAAACATATCGGATTTTTTACTGACACGCTAATGGAATAGTTGGCAAACATAGAGGCAAAATCAATTTGCATAGTCAAAATTAATATTTTTTACTTGCTCTCAGCTTTGTGGAGCAGCGGATAATCAGATATTATAGACATTAGTTTTTCTAACACAATATCACATCGTGACCTTTGCCTCCCACTACATTAGTAATGTCACGAAATTAGGTACTGGAAATAAGTGACTGTTTTTACCTCTGCCATGAGCAAATCCGATATTTTGTCATTTTGTTTCATAGATTTATGGCAAAACATTAATTCGTTTCATAGATTACGACAGAAACATTAATTCTTCACATACATGTATATATAAAACAGTTCCATAACTGACTGACTCACTGACTGACATACAACGCAAAGACCAAACCGCTGGACCTTGCGAAATTAGGTAAAGGGCTGGAATTTTGCATGGCGATTCTTCTTATAGTATAGGGGTGCGCTAAGAAAGACTTTTGAAAAATTCTTCTTAGATTTTTTAAATTAAATTTTTAAGCTGTTTTAGTAACTTTTTTTAAGTTTGCATTTAAAATAATAATTTTAGGGTAATAAAATTTACATCACGAGAAATATCGTAAAAATTCCTTTAAAATGAGATCTTTTTCGAATCTTTACCTCCATTTTCTGATTTTTTGTGAATATTTAAATATTAAATTTTAGAATTTAATTTATTAAAATACTGATCACGTGATTTCTTTTTCTGGTACTTTAAATATATCGTCACGTGCATAACAACTATATAGACAAAAAAAATTCTCTTGCTAATGCGGCAGACAATTGGTTATTATCCAAAAATATTTTAAAATGCAATAAAATATATTATGTTCCTCAAGCTGTACTATATTCTTTACTATGTCCTATTATATTTAATTTGAATATTTTCTTCTACATTATTTTGTATATAAAAATATCCTTACGATTTTTTATAAATATATATATATATATATATATATATATATATATATATATATATTAAATCAATTGTATACATTGATCATCGTATTCATTAATATATATATTTATATATATATATATATATATATATATATATGGCATTTATTGCATATACATTGTCCCCTGTATTTAATCTGAATATACTCCGTAACAAAGTGCGGGTTTTCAGCTAGTTTAGACATAATTGTTATTGATTTTAATACAATTGCATTCTCCTTAGACTATAAAACGATTTTTATATTATTTCCATTTTCCATTACATAACTTGTTGTAAACTAACTTGGGACGGTCACTTCAAAATAGCTGTCGATAGCATAGTTCAAAAGACGCGAAATGTAAGGGGAATGTACATTTGTATCAAGGATAAATAAAATATTCAACATATTTATCATGTCTCTTGCAAACTTTTAAGATCCGAATACAATCTTTCCTGTTTTCTCAAATGACGGGTAGCTAGAAAAAAAATTAAACTCTAAATTTTACTTATCTTTTTCACGAGAAATTTTTAGTACAATGGACTTCAAAATAGCTGTCGATAGAATAGTTCAAAAAACGCGAAATATAATGCGAATGTACATTTATGGATAAATATATATAATATTCGATATATTTATCATTTCTCTTGCAAACTTTTAAGACCCGGATACAATCTTTGTCGTCTGTTTTCTAAAATGAAGAGTAGCTACAGAAAATAATATACTCTAAATTTTACTTACTTTTTTCACTAGAAATTTCTAATACAATGGACTTCAAAACAGCTGTAGATGGCATAGTTAAAAAAAACGCGAAATATAACGCGAATGTACATTTGTGGTTGAAATATAATATTCAATATATTTATCATTCCTCTTTGAAACTTTTAAAATACGGATAGAATCTTTGTCGTCGGTTTTCTGAAATGACGAGTAGCCAGGGGAAAAAAATATATACTCTAAATTTTACTTACTTTTTTCACTAGAAAGTTCTAGTACAATGGACTTCAAAATAGGTGTCGATGGTATAGTTCCAAAAACGCGAATTATAACAAGAATGTACATTTATAGATAAATATAATATTAAATATATTTATCATTCCTCTTCAGAAACTATTAAGACCCGGATACAATCTTTCTCGTCGGTGTTCTCAAATGTAGCTAGAGAAAAAAATAGGGTATGTCTAGGATAGATGGCCATAGAGGAGAGATGACCAATCTAAATATTTCCAAAACTTCATCATAGATGGTAGTTTAAACTGTTTTCGTAGGAAATGTTCAACGAGTTCATTCATTGCGAGGTATCGCTGTTTTTTTATTATAAAAAATAAGTGAAATTTTAATGTTTATTTAATTTAGTGGTTGAATATTTTTGTTCAGTTAGGTATCTGAATGTTTTGCAATACGTACGTTATTTATTTTTTATTTTTTACTTTACGGAGTTTTAAGGTACGGAGTTTAAGGTAACCAATCTTTGCTTGTAAGCCTAAAACAAAGACGTACAATAGCGGAGTGACGTTTTAAATTGGGTGGCCATCTATTCTTCAATTTCAGGATAGATGGCCACATAAAATCGAGGACAGATGACCACCTTTAATCAATATTTCAAAATTATACGGAGTGAGGATTTTAACTAAGTATAATTATATTTAAAATAATTATATAACTTTTATGTTTATAATTATATTAATGGATATAATTGTTTCAATTTTAACTAATATAAATATTTCAATAGTAATAATAATATAATATGCCGATGTTTTTTTTCAGTTTTTCAAGATGTAGAATAAATACATAAAATACATAAGAAGTACACATGAATACATATAAATACATAAGAAAGCCTCATTCAAACCGAAAGACCTGGAGTCAAAATGATTTGTCTAAGGCAATGGAGGCTGTTCAAACGGGTCATATTCGGTAAAAGCAGCTCCTATAACATTTTACATTCCACACAAGACTTTGGAGCGTCGATTGAAGACCAATAATTCCAATAATAGCAGCATGGGTCCAGGTCGGATTTTCGGAAAAGGAAACGAAGAAAGATTAGTAAAATACATTAAACGAATGAAGAAACAAGGATTCCCATTTACTTGAGATGATGTGATAATTCTCGCTTTTGAATTTGCCAAAAAACTGGATATAAAGCACCGTTTTAATGATACAACTGACAAAAAAACAAAAACACGACACTTCGAGTAGCGAAGAAGATAGAATACATTTGAAATTATCAGATTCTGCAGATTTCGAGGGAATGGAATTTGACAAGGATCACTGTGTTGGTTGTGGCGAAGAATACAATACCACATCCAAAATGGATGACTGGATAAAATGCATAAGGTGTCTGAAGTGGTTCAATGAAACGTGTACAAACTATCAAGACCTTTGCCAAAAATGTGGTAAAATTTTACGAAAAGTAAAGGGTTGAAATTATACTTCAAATGTCGTTTATTCGAATTTTATTCCCTCATTTTCCGGTGATATAATTGCATCTTTACAAATTGCTATATATTTTTCATCATTAACTATATGAAACGTGTTGTTTTTTTGTTATTTTAACTTCACTTATTGGATGGCCATCTCTCCTCGACTTGAAGGAGAGATGGCCATCTATCATTTTAATTTCAAACTATGTGTCTCAATTTTTGTTCTCAATGTGTAATTATTTTTTGCCCAAAATATGATGAGTATATGTATAAGAATTTTAAATATGCATAAATATTTCTTGTGTTTGCATTCTAACAATTTTTATTTCAATCTTTAAAAACTATGATCATCTATCCTAGAGTTACCCTATATACTCTAAATTTCTGTTACCTATTTCACTAGAAATATCTAGTAAAATGGACTTGTGGTCTCTAAATATAACACAATCGTATTAAATCGGCGCAATTTGTCATATTTTATAACGAGAAGATTAAATTTTTATTGCTTCATATATTTAATAACGTGCAGATTATTTCTGACATTAAAAGCCCCCAAAAGAAAAACTAAGAATTTTGAAGGTTTAGAAAAGATTTATTTGTGGGTACAGCTGTGAGACATAGTACTTGTATATATCTATAGCGCCCGGTATAAAGGACTAAAGTCATAAACAGGGTTTTAAATATACCAACTTATTGGCTTTAATACCAATCGCAGAACGATAATTTCGACTTGAGTCTTTTGTACAAAGAAATGTCCTTGCATACAAAATCGATAGAGTTAAGCCTTTTATACAAGTCAAAAGATTATTTTTTTATCAATACTAGCAAATATTTAAAAATCACTTTATTTTACTTAAGCCCTTTATACCGGGCATCATAGATATATACATCAAGAATTATGGAGTTTCTAATGCTTTTATCTTTCGTAACATATTTTATTAACAGAAGTTTCTATTCAATCATTTTGAGGATTCTCTTGCAAAACGATACTTTTAAAACAAATATAATCGCAAAATTTCCTACGCTACAAAAAAATTTAAAGATTATTTGTAAAATTTAGTTTCGTTTCTTGGTGTTGGGAACATAAAACAAACTTGTGAACATTAACCTAGGAATTGTAATACAAACATCATTTTAATAATTATAAATATTGAATTTGCAATCGTGATGGTACTTTCCATAATTTGATCAATGTAATATGTAATTTGGACATTCCTCCTTAGATTAAGCTCGAAAATTTAGGAATTCATATTGTCACATGGGTTTAAGAGATGTACAGATTGAAAAAATCATAGAAAATTTGGAACTCCTTAGAAATTTATGTTACTAAGGAATTTAAGTAATAAAATAATAATTCTTTGAAAATTATACTTGAACCTTCTTTACGAAAGTTATTCTTTGCGAAATATCAGGAGATATTTTAAACTCACTTAGAAATAAATTTATAATTCCCAGAATAAGTAGTGGATACCTATTATACTATAATATGGAATCCTGCATAAATTTAACAAAAGTAGGTGACACTGATTTTACATTCATTTTTGGGGAAAACATAGCAAATCAGTTCTTTCGGTGATAAAAATGGTTTAAACTTATGTCGGAATATCTTGTTTTGTTTCAGAGAAAATCATTAAAACTTCTCAAAGTATTAGGGAATTTGTGATAAAAAGTAATCCTGTTTTATATATGTTTACAATATAACTGTCGAAGCACTTGATGAGAATTGTCTCTATTCTCAAATGATAAATTGACTAGACACAATGCGACTTGCTCTGAAGTAAAATAAGATTATCAATCCCTAAGGGATATCAAATACTTTTTTTCCAGATATCTAACTTTTGTTCCGCTGTCAGGAGTATTAATCAAGTGTGTATAAGAGGGTGGGGCGTCTGAATCGTTCATCAGTTTTGTAATAATCAATCAGTGACCACTAAACATGTAATTCTCCGCATGGATTCCTAGAGAACTCGTATAGAGCAAACTTTTGTTAGGATACTTAGTATTTTGTACACACACACACACTCAAACACACACACACACACACACACACACACACACACACACACACACACACACACACACACACACACACACACACACACACACATATATATATATATATATATATATATATATATACAGTCGGACCTCTATTTAACGAACCTCTATTTTGCAAATTTCTCTATTTTACGAACTTTTCCTTGGAACCAAGAGCATTTTGCGAATTTCTTCGTAAAATAACCTCCAAATAGAGAAGTGCATTTTCTATTTAACGAACATTTTCTTATTATCCAATATTTTTTTCTCCATATTTCTCAAAATATTTCTGAAAATATCTAACTAATTCATTCTTTTAACACACTTAACATATTAGCTTTCTTTTAACACATTCCGACTCGGATTACAGTTTGAAGAAAATACGCCTGAAGGGGTTTTTGGTGCATTGCAAAGATGTGAGAGAAAACACTTTTTCAAACAAAAAACTCAGACAAAATTAACCAACTTTATCAATAATTAAACTTAAGGACGCATATGATAATGTAAGCTTAAAATTACTTGTTATAATTAATGCGATAATGTCATTAAAATTCATTACTTTTAATATAATTATTTTAATTGAAAATACAGTGCATTTCCGGACAATGTTTTGTTCTATCCTTGTTTTCCTTGCAGATTTCTATTTGATGGGTAAGATATATAAAACAAATAGACATTATTTTACAAAATAAAGGTTTGATTAATTACTTTTATTAATAATATTTAGTTTTTATGAATTTAAAATCTGTCTTGTGTAGTTTAAAATATTTTAAACGGTAAATCTCTATTTAACGAATTTTCCGTTTAACGAACTTTTTTTCGGGATTTAGCGACTTCTTTAAATAGAGGTCCGACTGTATATATATATATATATATATATATATATATATATATATATATATATATATATATATATATATATATAATTTACTAATACATTCTTCTTCGGTCGTCGAATTCGTGATGCTCTCGACAATCAATGGCCAATTCACGAATTATCCAAGAAGAATTGTCCTTTTCGCTTTGATTTTTAACTTACTTTTCTACTTTGACTAAACTAAGGTATTTTCACAGTGCTAATAATATGAGTTAGAACTTGTATGATAGACTCTAATTACTGCATAATGCAGATAGGGAAAACCTATAGCTTTGTCCTTTTTTTTGATCGATCATCCCCAGATAAACATCCGGAGGTCTTGCACTTTCCTCCCCCCCCCCCTGATGTTAAGAATTTCCAGTCTGTGGATTTCACGTGCCCATACCCGACCTATACACAAATGTTCTAATGCCCTTTGTTTAGATTTGAACTGAGTACCCCCCCCCTCATAATCCGAGCCGAACTCGCTACCACTACGCTACCTCGGGCATAAAGGGATAAAGGGATATCTTTGTGCAATATATATCTAGAAACTTCTCTAGCTATATTTCGACTTAATTACGTAAATATCGTATTGTTACTGGCATCACTTTCTGTAAAGAAAGCGTTTAAATCGCTGAAAGCAGGTTCCTCAGAAGTCTGCTAAATAAGGCTTTTAAACCCGATTGCACTACCGGTAAAGATGGTTAATAGACTGGTTCTAGCATAACGCCTTAATATTACGGCAATCGATGACATCTGAGATTTATTTCTTTAAAAAATTATGTCACAATATCAAATATGCAAGAAATAGGGTATTCTTAAATGGGAACCACAGGCCTTGGTCCACAATGCACTGTTTCGCTGCTGGTTAGTTAGTTAGGGATGGCGCACGAAAAATCAGTAGTGGCTGCAATGTCCTCCAAGTTCCCAAATTTACCTCTGGAGGTGCGGGGTCAAGTGTACCGGTCTCGTCAATTGACTCGGTTCTAAATTACGGGACCGGCTTGTAAGAGGTAGTGCTGGCCACCTATACGGTGCCCCCTTTAATGAATGACCAGCATTCTCGCGGTGTACATACAGACGAATGTCTAGCAACAAGTTCCTCCGCGTTCGAAAAAAAAAAGTTTGTTAAGGTATTCTAAATCTTTTCCTAGGTAATAAGAAAATACTAAGTGCACTTATTATAAGAGTTTATTTAAAGTTGAGAAAATCACTAACCGACTTTTGCGTATGAATATACAGCAAAGTTTAATGACTTTTAGAACTTTGACGTTATGATACATATTTAAACTTTGCTTTTTTCTTTAAATGCACTACAGTAGTCATTATTTATAAACAGAAAGCTGACAAACTTCCCGATACTTCCAAGCAGAATGAAATGGTTCTCACAAAGATACAAAATAAACAAACCAAAAAAAATTGTTTCCATGGTAATTCATGTAATATAATCATTTCAGAGACACAACTCAAAATATGATACAGAAGCTCATAGTCTTTTGTATTTCCAATATGCCCTTCCTGATGTTAAAAAAATACACTATTTGTACAATATTCTATTCCCTGTAGTTCGCGTAACATTTATATTGATTTCGAAAGCTGATGATAAAATACACAAAATAAATCTTACATCCAAAAACATGGAATTAAATTTATTTATATCATGTGACTTTTTTCTCCCTCGTCTGGGTTAATTTCTTTTCCGCTTATTTTAAGAAATACTTCAGGCAGTTGAGGAATTGACGTTGAATTCTTTGTTTCACAAAACTGGAGCATGGGGCATATATCTCTAGCAGAACTTTTGGAGTTTATAATGCTACTTTTAAAATTTTATCCATGTATTTGTGAAAAGAGTAGAATTTATTCGTCATCAATTTTAACACTTTTCAAAACTGATTCTCAGAGAAAATTTATTTAAAATTAAGAAATATATTTCTGCTTTTTAAATTATGGACTGAGGACCTATTTTTTTGCTCACAAAAAAGTAATTCATTAAAAGGAAGTATCCGTTATGCAGGAACTGTATTTATATTTTAAAAATTGTATTCGTTAAGTTTTATATTATTTTCCTCTTTATTAATATTTATTGCTTCTTGATTAATATGACATTTTGAATATATGTCACTGACGATGAAAAGCCATAGGAAAATGTAGTATATAACATCCTCAAAAACTGTAATTTTTGTTTATTAAAAGAAAAAATACTTGTTTTATATTAGTCTATTTCTATTAAATGTATTAAGTGTGTTTAATTATTAGTTTTCCCATATATCTACCCAAGACTGATAAATTACCTACATATATATTGCAGAAATGAAAATACCTACCTACGCAACTTTATCTGTGTGAGGTAGATATTGCTAAGTAAATTACCAACACATATTTGAGTATCAGTACAATATTGTTGTTGTTATCAATTTGACAAGTTTGAGTTTCTGGCTATTTCATATTTTCTAAACTTTCCTGCAAAATAGGTTCCTGCAAACTAGTTTTGAGATGTTCAAAACAGAAAAAAAATTAATTTAATCCAAAATACGTTACTGCATATTTAAAATATCATTCCGAGTTATTCATATATTTATCTTTATGTAATTCTTAGGAATTTTTATACTCCACTTTTTAAAAATTTGTGATTCTTCTTCCTTGGCTGAGTTTAAATTTGCAAGAGGAATAACTGAGTCACCGTAACTGTCAATGTGTCAATGTATCTTAAGAAATATTGCTCTTTAAACCCACGAATATTTATTAAACATTAAACCTTCTTCATTAACGCTATTAAAAATCTATATTTGATAATTTACTGTTTAAAATTATCAAACTTTTTTGAAAAATCAGATTTTTGTACCACTGTCACAGAAACATTTTATTGTGTGTAATTTAGAATGAATACAAATACTGTTTACTCATTGGTTTAGGTTGAAGTTTTATCAATATGATTAACAAACGGCACGTTTTTCAGGATACTGTTTAGAATTGTTTCAAGAATAAATTATTTGTACTTCAAAGTAAAAGGAGAGATTAAGTTAAATATATACAGGGTGATTTTTTTTTTTGACTGACAGTACTCAGAGCTATCTGTAGTGCAATCTATGTGTCGGAATTCCACCAAAATTGATGGAGGGACTAAGGACGACATGGGAAAGAGTTTCCATGAAAAAAAAAATATATATATAGTTCCAAAAGTCGCCGATAGGGGACGATATGGTGCTGCTGTTGTCGGTGCACCCGAGAAGTTGCATAATCAGCAAGTAAAACATCAAATTACAAATTCATGACTATGGAGTCGACAGCAGCGCCGGTATTTCGAGCTATAAAATATAAGGAATGAATACCGAAAAAGTTGTAAGCAGACATCTGAAAAACAAAGAAATTTCACTGCAACAACACTTTATGCAACAAATTCACTTCTCCCTCCTTTAATGTGACCACAGTCCTGGTGGACGACACATTGCATCCTGAACACTACGTTCTCAACGGCCAAGCGTAACATGTCACCAGGAATGTTCATCAAAGTCCGGGAAATGTTGTCCTTTAGGGCCGTCAAGTTCGAGACTCCACCAAGATACACCTAAGACTTTACATAATTACAAGATAAAAAGACTTTTTATATACCATGTTTATAAATTTTCTGTTGAATCAAATAAACTTGACAATTCTATGTATTAATAAATGCTTTTTAAAAATTTTTTTGATGAATTATCTCATCAACTTGAAAGAAAATTATGAAATTCATAATAAAGAGACCAATTATAAGAAATTTTCAAATATTTATTTATTGAATAACATATATAAACACATTACCCGAATAATTTCGATATTACGTTAAAAGGGTCAATATTACGTTAATAATTGGCGCCTGTAGCGCAGTTACTTTTGGCCCCAGACGCTACTCGTATTTTTATGAAATGGATTTTAAAATATATAATAAAGATGGCTAAAAGTATTAAAATCATGCATTGTCATCGTTTTCTGAGCTATTCTAAAAGTTTCAAATGTCTAGCTAATCGGGAAGTTAGTTAAAAATCGATTGCAAGATTTGTACCAGACAAATACACACACAAACAAGAAAGCAAGTTAATAAAAACATGGTAATAACCCCACAGGAAGATGTCACATGGGTTACGTCCGGGGAGCAAGGTGGCCATGGCAGTGGAACAAAGCGACTGATGACCCTTTCTTCTGTTAAGGCGCAACATATTCCTCACCGATCTTTTTAGCCCAAAATACTGGCGCTGCTGTCGATTACATAGTCGTGTATTTATATTTTGATGTTTTACTTGCGTTTTATTGCCTTTTATTAGCGTTTTATTGATGTTTTATTTGCGTTTTGATCTGCTATTTGCAAATTCTTCTATGCGCCGACAGTAACAGCGCCATATATTCCCCTATCGGCGACTTTTGGAACCATTTTTTCCACGGAAACTCTTTTCCATGTCGTCCTTAGTCCCTCTATCAATTTTGGTGGAATTCCGGCTGATAGATGAGCGTTACAGGTGGCTTTGAGTAGTGTCAGTTTAATTAAAATCCCCCTGTAAATTGAGCTTAGAAATTGGGGAAAATCCGGGTTTACCAGCTCTGCTGTAATAACATTGAACAGTTGCTTAAGTTTTATTTTGCCCTCTTATCCTTATTATAGCTTATTTCTTGGTTAGGCCTTGCTGAGGAAGCGATATTAAGGTGACAGTTCATCTTGAAAATTATCAAAATTCGATTTTCTGTTTTTTATATTAATTGAAATCCGGATTTGGTACCATTATTTTTGGGATACGACAATTACATTATAATATATTAAAATAATTGTGAATACCCAAACAATTATTTTTTATGCACAATTTTTAATTTAAATACATTTATCTCAAGAAATATAATTTTTGACTTTTGCCGAATAGTTTTTCAAAAACTGTTTGAAATAAAGGCTTGAAATGTTCTACACGTGTTAATGTTAACCTTCTTCAGAACATGACCAAAAAGGTTAGCGTTATCTTAGGAAACACTTACAAAAAGTTTTCTGAGAAAATTTTTGTGAATATTTAGAAGAAATTAATTATTAATTATAAATATTGAAAATGAAAGTAATTTACAGGCTTAAATCAATATAGTAAGCCAAATGTTTTCTTTAAATTAAAGTGTGTTTAATGTTAATAAATTAAAATTAACATCAGTGATGCGCACATTGATACATGGTAATTATGAAAACTGGAAAACAACATGTTAATTAAGATTGTCTATTTAATTTAAATAATTTACATCAATATGATATTTTTGTTGTAAAACGTTATGTTTGATTTAACAGTCCAGATATTTTTATTAAATTTGCTTCGTTGGATAATTTGTTAAAAATTATGAAATCTTAACCAATTTCCAAGCATTTTTCGCAAGTCCAAGGTGTACTTTTAAGGAATGTTCACTGTCCATCGTTGCTGGGTAAGCTGTAAATTCACATCAGTAGATTGAAATAACATAGTGTTTTGAGTTATCTATTATATTAATTTGTATAACTAATATAATTATCAATTTTAGCTCACATACATATTCTTATTTTGAAGTACACTTCACATACATATTCTTATTTAGAGTATACGGGATTTATAAGTATGGCTTTTTTGGGTTATTTTAATTTAAGCGAATACTTTTGATGATGTTAAATCTATGGAGGGTACCTACCAGGACTCTTTAGTCCTGTAAAAATTTCGGCCAAAGTCCAGTGAGGGTCATATATTTAACTTAAGGATTAAAATTATATTAGTATAGTGGAACTCGGTTAATACTAGGTGCTTAGGATCACTGAAAATGCTCGTTTTAATCGTTACTCGTATAAGCAGTGAAAATAATAAATTTGGAGTCGAATAATTGGTTTAAGAAATGATTAGAAATATAAGCAATTTTCTACAATTAAAGTTAAATAATTAGAATGACTTACCCTTACTTCACTGTGATTGTATCTTTTTTTGTTTTTAAACAAAATTTGGAATGCCCAAAAGATCAATCCTTAACTTTTATCTTTAAAGCATTTAATTGCCTTTTAAATTTCAAAGGAAATAAAAAATTTATGTACAAATATAAGCAATATTAATATTTTTTTAATATCCAGCAAGTGTAGTATGTTTAGTATTGGCTTTCATTTAAAAATCCCTTATACTTCGTCTTGTAATACTCAGTGTATTTAGAGATTTTTTAATCTTCAAAGTTTTTTTTCTAAAAGTACGGTCAATTAAGAATCATACTGCGACCGTACATAACATATCACATTGTACATAAAAATTTTTCCTTTGAAATTCAAAAGACAATTAAATGTTGAGAAAAAAGTTAACGATTGTTCTTTGGGGTATTCCAAATTTCAATAAAATGAAAAGGACTTTCCATTTCTTTGAAAGATAAAGGAAAACTGGCGAAATATGGTCTCGGTATATTTTTTTACCTCTCGTAATAACTGTGAAGGTCTTCGCATAAAGCGTGAAATTTTGCATTATTCCACACTAGAAACTAATATTTCAAAACAATTTGTATGTTTTACCGGTTTACCAGTGATCTCGTATGCTATGCTCGTATTAAGTTATTAAGTGGGCTCTACTTCATTTACTTAATTTCTTACCCTGTTAAGTGCTCTTCATAAGCTTATATCAATGCAATGACAAATCACAATAATACGTTTACAGGCCTCTCAATAAACTTAACCTTTACCAAAATTACATTCCGTTTTTACATACTAATTGTTACGAAATATTTATTAAAATTTTAACGCAAAAAAGTGAAAGATTTGAACCCCAAAAGATAAAATCTATGTTTTCGAATTTGAATGGGAAATAATACAAGGCTGGCCGAATTTGTTGAAATATATGTTTTAGGGTTTACTTTAGTTCATGACGTACAAAGAAAAATTAAATGCTTACGATGAGTATTCCTAGTAGAATAACGCCCAAGAAATATTTTTAATGTGTTATTATTCACAATGCAAATTTTAAAAGAATATATAAAGTTTATTTTGCTATTTAAAGTCAAGTATTTTTTTTGGTTTAATTTTATAGGTGTTATGTTTCATTTTGAGAATATCCACAGCTTATTTGTATATTAAATTGAAGTATTTTGACAAATGGTCCGGTAGTAAAATGTCAGTTTATGTTATGAAGTAAACACTTTGCCTATTGGATGTGAGAAAGGGGCGCTTTGAAACTAAGTAAAATGTATCAGATGAATGATTTCTTATAGTAACGGAAATATCCTCATATATATCTTCATAAATTGCATTTAAGAAGGGTGTCTGAAGTTTTACATGAAACACTTCCAAATTAATATATCTTATATATTGTATGTACACTGCTGGCCACTGTAAATGCAACACCCTGAAGGAAACATGCAAATAACATGAAATTTACAGCATGCATTAGCGGAGGTGAGATATGCAAATGATTAGAATTTCAGCGCAGACGCACATCACGCGCGCCTGTGGCGCCACTTCAAAGCGCTATTTAAGGCTTGGAGATTTCGACGATTTCAAGTTCGGCATTTGTGTTTTTCTTGTGGTTTTTCAAAAAAAACGATCAATTATGCCTCGTCGAAAACAGCGATCATCTTTTTATCAAGTATCCGGGTTCGACAGAAGAAAGATAGTGGCCTACTGAGATTGTGGATTATCTTTCAGGGAAATCGATAGTCGTGTTGGACGAAACCAAACAACTGTAATGCGGATATGTAATCGTTGGATGCAGGAGGGTACGTTGGACCGGCGTGTTCGATCGCATCCACCTCAGCGCACCACTTCACGTGATGACAGGCAAATTATGCGCATGGCAGTGACGGATCGCTCAGTCACATCACGAACCATAGCACGGTACATGCAGTCTGTAACGCATCATCCAGTGTCTGCGCGTACCATTCGACGCCTTTTACAGCAGAGTGGTCTGTCCGAAAGACGTCCATTGCTTTGTTTACCCTTGACGCAGCACCACAGACATCTCCGCCGCCAATGGTGCTATAACAGAAGGATGTGGAGGGCAGAATGGAATGAAATTGTCTTTACTGACGAGTCACGCTTCTGTCTGCAACACCACGATGGTCGCATTCGAGTCTGGAGACACCGTGAAGAGAGGATGCTGAACAGCTGCGTTATACACCGCCACACTGGTCTTGCACCGGGTATTATGGTATGGGGCGGTATTGGATATCACTCTCGCACACCTCTAGTACGCATTGCCGGTACTTTAAACAGCCAGCGCTACATCTCCGAGGTGTTGGAGCCAGTTGTCCTTCCTTACCTTCAGGGCTTGCCCACAGCCATATTTCAACAGGATAATGCGCGACCACACGTGGCACGCATCGTCCAACGGTTCTTCGTCAATCGCCAGATTGAATTGCTTCCCTGGCCGCCTCGCTCTCCGGATCTTTCGCCGATAGAAAACATGTGGTCCATGGTGGCTCTACGATTGACCCAGATTTCATCCCCAGCTGCCACAGCAGATCAACTTTGGCAACGTGTGGAAGCTGCTTGGTCTGCTGTACCCCAAGAACTCATCCAAAGTCTCTTTGAATCAATGCCGAGGCGTGTGGCAGCGGTGATCTCCAGCAATGGCGGCTAATCTGGCTACTGATTTGGCAGGAACTACACTTCACAGAAGTCTATAAATTTAATCATTTGATACTTGGTCAACAAGTTATCTACAAAATAAATTTTGTTGTGATATCTTTTGTCTTTCTTCGAGTTGCAATTTGGGTGGCCAGCAGTGTATTTAAATGATTCAAATTAATGAGCAGTATGACTTTTTGAGCACATGTCTCTTTAATTGTTTTAAACAGTTTTAGGATTTTAGAATCTTTAAGCATTAGAAATTTAATATCGGAAAAAATGTTTTTTTTAGAAATCAACTAAATCCAAAATAACTACAAAATAAATGATTTAACTAACAGCTTAGTAAATGGTTCAGCTGTCAACTAAGAAGCAATTTCAGCAATCAAATGATTAGCAGTTGCAACTGCTTACTGAGTATCAGTTTTAAAAATCCCCAGAAGAACAGTTACAAATTTAGAAACTTAATGTAGTATGTTTGTATACAATTACAGACACCACTCGACTTACGAACATTCAAGTTACAAACATAATACGGACCAAATGTTGTTCGGAGCACTCGCTTTACCTTTCGACTGTTCCAATTCTGTGAATTTTGGTGCTGTATGGTTAGAAGTTAGTAAGGTCAACATGAATGTTGATGAGGAAGTGGAGGCAAGTGAAAATGTTAAATCTTGTTGATCTCAGCCAAAAGCTACTTCTTGACTTAGATGCAGAGAAATTTGAAGAGCTTTTTGAGTTGCATGCCGAAGAGTTAACAAATGAAGATTTTATGGAGTTAGAAGAAATACGAGAAAGAGGAAGAACCTGTTCCTTTAAAGAAGTTTGTAACGAAATAAATGGTAGAGGGATTTTTTTCTTACAGAGAAAAGTCTATTGAGGGTCAGGATACGAAGGTCGAGTGATTCTCAAGAGTAGTAACAACCATAAATCATGCTTTTCAGTGTTATTGTCTCATAAACGATGAGAATAAAGCAAAATCAGTGCAAACTTACTAAAGTCAATTCTTAAAACCATCAGAATTTATGAAGATCATAGTTCTTTTAGGTTTTACGCATCATTCGTATTAATAAATTAACCTATAAAATAAAATACACAGTGTTTTATATTAAAGGATAAAAAAAAGTCGTACAGTATTTTTTGGACTTTACAGTCTATACCTAACCAGGAGTAAAGATTACGGTCATTTACAAGTGACTAATAATGACTTACGAACACTTCAACATCCGAATGACCGTCTGAGACGTAACTCGTTCGTAAGTACGGTAGTGTCTGTATTTAACATATGCTAGATGCTTCTTATTTAAAGACACTGTACCTCATTTTCGCCGTTTTAAAAATTCGTTCTCTGGTAACTGGTCCAGAGCAGGTGTGCTTTTTAAAATTTACTATCGTGTTTTAAGTTCGTCTATTACATTTCTTTACTATGGAGATTCTTTCATAAAAATTTGTATAAGGCGCCACTCAAGCGTAAGTTCCAATTTTAAATGTAAGTATACTTTTCACTATTTATCGCCTAGATGTGGTAATTTTTTATTTAAAAACACATTATTTCATATATCCCTTTACTCTCTTCATTTATGTTAAAATTACTTTTAGGATAATTAAAACGAATTGAAAATAAACTGAATTTTAGCTAGATAAATCAGATGGCAGAAAATGCGCCAGAAAATTAATAACCCTATGTTTATTATAATTAATTGAGTTATTGCGTATCACTTATTTTGTTCAATAGAATCAACAGAGGTAGAAATATAAAATTATGAAACGACTACATCATAGAAATTTATGATATCAGGTTATTTTCTAACATATGTTCTTCTTTTGATACAAGATGTTTCTATTAATAAGCTTTATTTTTGGAGTACGGAATCACCTGATGCAGGAAATATGTTTGCTTTTATGAACTCTTGCGCTACAAAAATCACCAGAAGACATTCCATGCATGTTTGAATTATTAATACAGGGATTTTATTTTATGAACTTCCTGCTCGTAGATTTATTTTATGGTATGCACATCGCACATACAAATATGAAACCCATAAGGAAGACGTCAAACTGAAAAAAAAGTTATGAGGATACGAAGAAATAAATTTAAGATATAAGAAAAAATGTCAGATACCGTCATACGTAAAATTACCTATATTGTTAGAAAATAAACTTCATTTTTTTAAGGTATGTGTAAACCTTCGGGGGTGATTTTTTGAAATTATCTTAATTGTAACTTTTTATCTATTTTTTATAATGAGTTGTATCTGATAACTTGGAAAAAAATATATAAAATTTAGCTGTTACATTAAAATAGTTTTTTCAAGGGGAATAAACTGGAAAAAAATGGGAGTAAATTTGACATTTCTTCAAAACATAATAACTCAAAAATAAACGAATATATATTATCATTTTATGAATTGGAGAATAAAGGCTATATTGACCCGGCATATACCACTCCACTGCTAAGGCCACTGGATAGCGAAACCGAGCTTATCTAAAACCTAGCCGATCAAACTGTATAGAATGACTGAAGACTAGTGGGACATGGAATCTGGACTATTTTATTTGCAATAAAATATACAACGAATTATTTACAGGAATGAATGATTTTGCACATCTCTTGTGCTACTAGCCTAAAATTGGACTAAGTCGCGTTCCACAAGCATCAACTGCCTTCTCTCTTGGGAACACTCCAAGAGCCGCAGTTCCAACCTCACGACCGATCTCACACTGCGTCCACACACATGCAGAACTCACACAATTCTGGGGAGAAAACAGTTTTTTATGGGTCAGAGCGGTTTTTCACAGATAATCAAAGAGACAAGAGGGACCTTGGGGGGGTTGTAAATGGGGGAATGTCTGAAAGACAGTCTAGTGTTCATTCACACATTGCTTTCGACTAGCAGGAGTGGGGGGGGGAGGAGCGTGAGTAATCGACCCCAAAATGTGTCAAGAGGGGGATGTTTTTAATGCATATGTGCTCTGTGTGTGTGTGGATGCGCCTTAGAAAGCCGATCCCGTCTCCTTTTCTCTTGCCTCTCAGCCTCCGTAAACCTCAAAACAACTCAGGCAAATCGATCCCCCGATTCTTCATCGTCACCGTTAGGTCTGGACTCGCCATCTTCCCATTCATTTTAGTCCCATTCAGTTTAGTCCCATTCATTTTAGTCTTCCCATTCATTTTAGGTCTTAGACTTTACTTGTTAGCTGACACATGCGCGCCTCTCGAGGAGTCGACCATTTGATACGGACGCCAAGTCCTCCAGGATATTCAAAATTCCCCGCGTGACTTCAAATGGGGTCGGTGACCGAGCACTCTTCTCTGGAGAGCTGATCACTTACTGCTGAAAAGGAAGCCTCCCTTCTAGAAAAGCAAATCATTAGTCAATGCATTCGGCTAGCATCATAAAACTGCTTCCTTTCAGAGGCTCGACTCTACACAACACCTCTCGTACAATACAGGAGGGCAAGAGCAAAACGTCACCGTCATCACAAAGCAATAACTGTCTGTAGGGAGTTGAGTATTCGCAATATAATATGATGTTTGTCTCAGAAGCTCCAGCCGTTTAAGTGTTGATGTACAGAAAATTTGCTTAGAATTCATTGTCATTTGTAATTCATACCAAGTAACCAAAGAACTAAAATAATGAAAGATGCAGAAATGTTGACTTTTCATTTCTGCATCTTTGTTTATCCTCTAGGTCAGGGGTTCTTAAACTTATGTAGTCCGAGGACCCCCTCTTGAACAATATTTCATTTTGAGGACACCATCCCAACTCTAGGCATTTTAAGTCGTTTTTGAGACTTAATTTCTGGCTCAATAATCTCATAGGCACTACGTTATAATAAATATTAGTAAAAATGTATCGCTGGTTATTTTAATAAATGGCCTTGCGCATTTTTAGAGACTAACATTTTTATTAGGACAGAGAATAAAAAACATAAAATGAATGAAAACAGTAGTAAAAATAATTTTAAAAGTTACAAATCATAGTACATTAAACTCATACAAACATTTCTTAGTCAAATATTGGTCAAAATACACTCATGGCCAAAAAATTAGCGCACCAAGAAGGAGTCGTCAAAATGAAACGAAATTTTACATACGTAATGACTACTTTGATATAAGTAAATGATAAGAAAATCAAAGAAAAAGGATAATTTATTTCAGAGAAAAAGGCAAAAGAACGGAGGAGTTAATACTCCGTTGGACCCCCTCTCGCGAATGCACGATGCGATACGATCGGGCATTGAGTCATACAAGTTCTGTATGATGTCTTGAGAGATTTCGTTTTATATTTGCTGTAACCTTGCCTCTAGTTCGTTCAAACTCGTGGGATGCTGAACTCGTCGTCCCAAATGATCCCAGATATGCTCGATTGGAGACAAATCTGGGGATCGGGCAGGCCAAGGAAGGGTAGTAACAGTGCGGAAACAGTCTTATGACACCCTTGCCGTATGAGGCCGAGCATTGTCTTGTTGAAAAATGGCTCCTGGGAGCCGTTGCAGGAGTGGCAACACATGTGGTTGCAGGATTTCATGAACATACAGCTGGGCTGTCATGGTGCCACGGAACAATACTAGGGGTGACCGTGTATTGTAGGCAATGGCACCCCATACCATCACACCAGCTGTGGGAGCGATGTGTCGCTGTACAGCAAAGACAGGATTGAAGCGTTCACCTCGGGCTCTCCACACACGAACACGATTTTCATCACTGCCGAGATTGAATCTGGATTCGTCGCTAAAGACGACCTGGTTCCATTCCGCTGCAGTCCAGTTTCCTCGTGCGCGGCAAAACTCCAAACGGAGGCGTCGATGGGTGGGCGTCAAGGGCAGCACACGTAATGGGCGCCGCGATACCAACTGTCCTTCAGCCAGGCGCCTTCGTATGGTTCGAGAAGACACAGAGGCCCCTAGTGAAGGTGCTACCTGTGCCTGGATGGCGGCCGAAGAAGGAGTTGGCTGTACGCGTGCATTTCTTACGACGTGGCGGTCTTCTCGACGACTGGTCTGTCGAGGGCATCCTGATCCTGGTCTTCGTGTACATGATATCTCTCGGGTCCACTGGTCCCAACACCTCCTCACAACACAATCAGAGCGGCCTAATTGACGAGCTACTCGCCTAGCTGACCACCCAGCTTCCATCATCCCGACGATTCTCCCCCTCTCAAACTGCGACAACTGCTTATATTGTCTTCGAACACGGCGTAATGGCATGTCTATCTCAGCTCTTCCTTTGTAAATGATTTAGCACACTCAAACAAGCTTTGGTTACCTGTTTTATACTCCACAGAGTACGATGTTCAACGCCCTCTACCGGCTATACGTAATGCACAATCACGCTGCATTTCTAATCATTTGCATATCTCCCCGACATGTACCTTCATTGCAAGTTTCGTTACGATCCCGCAATTATTTCTTGGTGCGCTAATTTTTTTGTCCATGAGTGTAGATCTATCTTATTATAATATGCTTTCTGTAAATGATTTTTACTTAATGAGATGGGTGCAGTGGTTCTCTTGAAACCAGAACCGCAATGTCATGCTCTATGTTGGAAAGTTTTATTCTGAGGTCCGCTTCCACATTAAGCTTGTTTCTATACTTTGATTTCATATTTATAACAGTACCGAAAAAGCCTGTATACATAAATATGTTGTTCAGAAAGGAATCAAATGTCGGAGGGCTTCATTTGCAAGTGCAAGGTAATCGGATCTGAGAAAAAAACCAAAAGTTTGCGAATTCAGTTTCGTTGAATTGACGTTTCAAAGACGTATCGCAAGATAATTCCACGAGAATATCTTGTTCAAGTATAGATTGTTAATGTAAAAATTGTTTCGCGGACCCTTTGTAATGGCTACGAGGACCCCCAGGGGTCCGCGGACCACAGTTTAAGTATCTGTGGTCTAGGTGATCAAGTTTGCGTTTCCGGTCATAAAATGCTATGTGATTCTTGTTTTATTTTTGAATTTTCTACCACCTCCGGAAAAAGGCGATATTTCTGGCCATCCAGTGGGTTTGTTAAGACGTGTGGTCCGATTACGTAAACAGCGCTCTCCAGCGTCAGGTTTGCGTTTCCGGTCATACATTCCTAAGTGATTATTGCTCGTCTTGATGCCTACTATCACCCCTCAGAATTTGTCGGTCGAATTCGGCAACACTCTGTATATAAATGTGTGTATGTGTGGTTTTGAACAGTGATTTTGTTTTAAAAATGTATTTTGAAAAAATTCCGTCGGATATCTGTGGTATAATGTAATCAAAGAAAGTTAGAAAGAACTTCATTTTAGGAAGAAATATGAACAAAGGATCATTATAATTTATCATTTTAAATATGCTGCTTTAGATGTGGAAATGTCATATAATTTCACTTTACACTTACAAATAATATACAAGAATCATAAAACAATTAATGTTAAATTTTGAGTTTTTAAAGTAACAATTTTCTAGATGAAAATGGATTTAAATTTAAAGAAAACAGCTTTCTACTCTTATGAAAAAATCTCAAATTGCCAAAATAACGTACTTGCGGAATTTGTTTGAAAAAAACTGACAAGAGCTTTTGGATAAAAATTTGAAAAAGTTTACAATGTGTCATTTATGATTAAAATGATAAAACTGAAAAAAAGAAAACAGAACAGAAACAAAGCCGTGTGTTCTGTAAGATAGAGAAATAAAAATAATTTAAAAAACCTCTGAAATCTTCTATTTCGGAAAAAAAACTTTTACGTATAAGAGAAAAAAATGATAAACGGCTGTATTATAGAATTTACAATATTTCAAATGTACTGCATCTGGTGCTACAACTGCTTTTCTTAACCTTTTACATGCCAATGTTCGTTTTTTGGAAAATCATGTTTAATATTTTTAAATAAATAAACTGTGAATCTGTCAGTTTGAAAAAATTACCGTTTATTATAAAAGGTATGATTGATGTTTTGTTATAAAATTTTCAAATATGAATATTTTAGCGTAGAAAAATTTCTAAAAATCGGCTTCTGTTACAATTTTTACAGTACATAAGAAAAAAAATCTATAAAGTTCCTAAAAATTCAAATCCACCCAAAAATTTCAGCATCGTGCTTGCAAAGGACAAGTTTAATGTGTTAATAAAAGAAATTAAAATAATAACAAGAAATAGTTTCTCAAGATTACGTAAAAATGCAATGTTCCAAAAAAGAAACATTGACATGTAACGATATACAAAATGAGTGATATCACATGTCTGATTCTGCCGTCTGATTACTTAAATTTCTGATGTTAAAAAAGTGTTTCCTTATTGTTGATAATTGTAAATTGGAACCAGGTGAAAAATTAGGGAAAATCTCTCCTTTTTATGAAAAAAATTGGAAAAAAATTTCGTCAGGTTAGATATTTTCATGAAAATATGAGTATCAAGGAATCCATGGTTCTGTATTATGGACATCATTCGGCTAAGATGTTCATACGTGGAAAACTAATTTTCTATGGTTTCAAAGTTGGGATGATCTGCCCAGAAAGTGGTTATCCTTATGATATATCTATCTATGGTGGAAAAAGTTCGAAAAAGGAAAATTTGCCGCTTGGATTTTATTGACAATCCAGAGAAACATAAAATGTTTTTCGATAACTTTTTTACATCGCACAGTCTGCTGACAGATTTATCTAACAAAGGCTTTAAGACAATTGGCACAGTACGAGATTCTAGAACGGGACAATGTCCTCTTAAAGCAGCAAAAAAAATGTCGAAATTTCAACATGGAGAATTTCATTATCCATGCGAGAGAAGTGTATATGTGCCGTTGGAATGATAGTTCTGTTGTAACCATTGCATCAAATTTTATCACTCACAAACCATTAGGAAAAGCAAAAAGATATGTCCGACCTCAAAAAAATAAAGTTGATGTTCCCCAACCTTACGTCATAAAATTATATAATAAAGGAATGGAAGGAGTGCACCTGTTGAACCAACTTCTTGGAAGTTATCGACAAAATTTACACAGCAAAATATGGTACTAGAACTTATTTATCAACGCACTGAATACGGTTGTGGTTGCTGGGTGGATATTACACACTTATTTGCAGAAAAACACCACATTAGAAATGACTCATCTGAATTTTAGAAGAGAAATTACTTTGAATTTACTTCGAGCGAAACCTAAAATTCACGTTATACTTGGACCCCGCGCCCATCAGTCGACATCTGCAAGAAAATAAGATGCACATTATATAGTTACATCATCACATCGCGTTGTGTAGTGTGCGAAAAAACACTACAAGCATGTGTTTTGAATGCAAGAAAAGGCTCCATGTAAACTGC
This sequence comes from Dolomedes plantarius, assembly GCA_907164885.2. Lineage (NCBI taxonomy): Eukaryota > Metazoa > Arthropoda > Arachnida > Araneae > Dolomedidae > Dolomedes > Dolomedes plantarius. The sequence goes on along the minus strand of OU015490.1, from coordinate 3,135,936 downwards.
TTCTCACAATATCATGGACACTGAGAAACTGCTAAAAAGGATTACAAAAAATTAGTTTTTTAGATTGTTTTATATTTTTTGTGCTACTGGCCACGTGCCTTGTACAGGATAAAATATTTTCATTTTCATTGGTAATGTGTTAACGATTTTAAAATCGCATTTATTCATATTATGTATATTATTAGTCAAGTTTGTGTGAGTGTAAAATTGTTTTTTTGTTTATTTATACTTTTTGCATTGCATTTCTTATACAATATTAGGCTAATTAAAGATAATGTAAATTTTTTTAATGAATTTTACTTAAATTTTAGTAATTTCACATCAAATTGTTCAGTAAACCATTATTACAGCATAAAATCTTAAAAGATTTATCATACAACGCTTTGTTTACATAAAGCGAAAAAAAGAGAGAAAAGATAGCGTTACATGCCAATGTTCCAAAAATGGAACATCCGGTAAATCATAGACAGAAATTTTTTTACGGAAATTTTTTTTTGTTTTATAGTTTTTATGAATGTATTCTAATGTGAATTTGATGAATTATTTGTGTCTTTTATTCCTGGTAATAGTAAGCAGGCTTATCTAATGTACTCTTTGCTTTTCAGGTAAAAACATATAAAATTATTATGCAAACGAGTATTAAAGATTTTTTCATGGGACATGGCTCGTCGCGTTCCGTAATAAGGAGCCCTGTTGCACGTCTTGTACAGGGGAGTGTGGTGGTTAATAAGTTACCTGAACAACTGTTACGTTTATATAATATAAAGATAAAAAATTATGCTAAATGCAAATATAGGAGATGTCTTACGTGTGTAGACTATGGCAACAGTAGTCAAGAGGGGGTTGGTTCCGGCAATAGTAACTTATTTGTTTAAGCTGTAATGGGGGGTGGCGCTGTAGTATTGTTACAATGACGTAACTACTAGGATAAAAATGGCTGCTGTTTCGCCATAACCGTCGCTTACGTAATTGGGGTGTACATGCATCTTTGGCTTTGCATTAGGATTATTTGTGTGCTTGCACGTATGGTGCGTTTACCCCTTACTGTAAGTTGTGTTTGTCTTTTCATTTTCTTTCGACAAACTTTTTCCCTGGGGAACTCGGGGCCTTAGGATGTCTTTTGGTCTTACCTGCATCCTATTCAGATAGTTCCCCTTGAGGTAACTGATTTGGTTAGACTCCCTGATGACGAGACCTGTCGGTTACCTCTATGTCTTTTTATGATTCAGTTCCGGCACTTATACAGAATCTTGCCTCTGGTGCGTGGATGCCCTGAGTGCTTGATTTCTGTTTGTTTTTTGTCTATATTCTTCTAGTTTTTATCTAACTCTGTTGAATTATTTATTTTTAGTTATATTTGTATTTTCATTATGAGGATATGAAGCTTTTGCGCTATCCTTTTTTGAAAAGTTTTATGTTTTTTCTGCTAGGGTAGGTTTTAAGTTAAAGTGTTTTAGCAGTCAATGCTTGATTTTTATTTTTTGTTTATTTGATTTTTTATATTTTACATTTTATTCCTGGATCATAGAGAGGCATGTAAAAGGTTAAGGTATCTACCTACCTTAAAATGGCTGTTTTGGTGCAAAATTTCAAAAAAAAAATTATTGCTCTCTTTTAGGATTCTAAGACTGATTTACTTCTATTCGTGAGATCATTGGATCAGAACTTATGGTCAAATTAATACACCGAAAGCTATATCAAAAGACCTGAAGTAGCACCTTTACTTCATTTTCTAGAAAACTAATTTTTCAATTACTTTAGAAAACGAGAAAGCTAATAACACAGGCCTGCAAAATTTGAGTCATAGAAAAGTGTTTGCAATGTAATGACTGAATTTTATATTATTTGGTGAGCTGATTTCAAATATGACATCCATTTTTCTCAATCACGGAAGGATTTTTCACAAAAGGGCTTGAATATATGGTCAAGAAAGCCTACTCTACATATTCTGGGGAGAAGCAGGTCTTTTCAAAATATTTTTAAGTGTTTTATTTACGAATGAATTAATATATCAAACAATTGGAAATGATTTGCTAAGTATATATTAATTAGAAAGTATATTAATTAGGACATTTAATGGTTACCATTGTTTAATACATCCTGGATTCATATATCTTTAATGCTTTCTTTTCCTTTTTCCCTGAAAGCTTGTTTTGGCACTTAGTCTGTTGTAGCCAGTACGCGAGACTTCTCTGTGTAGCATCCAACAGCTGTCCCCATCATATTGACTTTTCATCTACCTTGGTATCTACGATCCATCTCTTTGATATCTTGGCGAAATCTTTAACCCTTTTTTTCACTAATTGCACCAAGATCACTAACTGCACCAAGAAGGGAAAGTAGTCCAAATGCGAATTTAAAAAATGCACTTTCAAACTCATTGAACAACCCAAGTCTTTGAATTTCATTAACATGCTTTCCACGATAGATTTATAGTTGGGGTCCTTAACGTTCCCTTGGAATTCCGTGACGACTTCCTTGAAAGCTCTCCAGGCCTCTTTTTCCTTCGAAAGCATTTTACTTTCAAACACTTCGTCTTTAAAAAGTTTCCGAATATCTGGACCTATGAAAACATCTTCCTTTATTTTTGCTTCCGACAGTCCTGGAAAATTGTTTCCTAGGTATTAAATTTAATGATAAAAATGAACTAATTATTAAATTGCAAAGATTTATTTTTCTCTGTAACTGTAGAATATAAATATATGATCATTGTTATTTTAAGAAATGTACTCTCAAATAGTTGTATTTAATAAGGGACGTAAAAACTAAATTTGCATAAATAAGTTGATTTTTTAGTTATCAGTTATAAAACCAGGATGGAATGAAAAAAAATATGCTACAATCTTTTTTTTCATTTAATGCAATTAATTATTTTTATTTTTTAATATATCTCGAAAGAATTTTCATATTTGGTTTGAGAATGCTTCCAAAATATCTCCTAATACAATGATTTATCCTTCAAAATGACTATTTATCTTCAAAATGACCATTTATCTTCAAAATGAATTTTTTCATGGGTAATCACTGCTATCTGCTGCGGCTAAAAAAATAAATCCGAAAGGCCATTTAGGAATATTTGGAATTATAAAGTAGGATGAACAAGAATAGATTTTTACTGCCGTCTTCCATGTGAAAACGCGTGCCAAAATTTTTTGGCAACGGGAAACAAAGCCAAAGGATAGTCAATTCTTTGTTCATAAATCAGAGGTTGATGCATGGCTTAAAAAGGTATTTGATAGACTTTTGCATTAACGTGCATTTTAGAAAAGCGTTCATAATATTTTGAGATAAAGTATCTTTTATCGCTTTGTTTGAAGAGCTATCAATCATTCTCCTTATTATTATAACGTTTGAAAAAACATTTTTCCTTTTTAAAAGAATTCAGATGTAAATATGTTTTCCCATTTGCATTTTACATCGTATGTTACTATCTCTAAACATACTGTAGCATAATTCAGACTTGCAAATTTTAGAAATAAATTATGTAGTATTGAATCACGAAACCTGACATGTACATGTTATTGTATATTAACTTTTAAATAAAATATATGGCTATAAATAACTGGCTAGAAAAGTTTCCTTTGAATAAAATTTTGATTTTTTTTATTATTTAACAATGTATAACTTAAGCTGAAGGAAAACATTCTAGATATAAAAATCCAATGTTTAAATGGATGAAATTAACTCCCCGAGACAAAAGGATAATATATATATATATATATATATATATATATATATATATATATATATATGCTTTATTATAAAAGGGAAAATATATTGATTTGTTTTATTAAAATATCCGGATAAATATTCAATATTAATAATACGTAATAAATATGATTTTGTATCTTTTGTCAAATCGAGCACTTTGCCATAGGTGAAGTAGTTTAAAAAAGATTGGATTTCGATACGTGTAACTTAACTTGGTGCATTTATCAAATTACTAAAAATTTCAGGGATAATCATTTGTGATAATAAAATTTACTCATAGCTTAACATTTGGATTTATTAGGTGGTAGATTTCTACTGAAAATAAACTATTGATCTTGGAGCGCAAAATATTAAGAAAAATATTTGGTGGAATTTGCGAAAATGGTGTTTGGAGATCAATGTCTAATCATGAAGTCTACCGAAAATTCAGTGAACCTCACATTGTCAGGGTCATAAAAAGCAACAGGATACGATGGTTGGGTCATTTATACAGGAGTGAAGGCACAAACCTAATAAAAAAGCTCACATTTACCAAACCTATGGGAGCTAGAAAGCGACGAAGGCCACCAAGTAGGTGGCTTGATGCCGTTGAGAATGATATAAAAACTATATATAGGAGAGACTGGAGGAGTATTGCCTTAGATAGGGCCAGATGGCGTAAACTTATTGGGACGGACTTGGCCAGCAGTAGGCTGTAATGTCTCATAAGAAGAAAAAAGATGGTAGATTAATTGAAATACCGCTTCATGGAGAAGAACTGGCATTAGAATTATTTTTTAAGCTTAGAATCAAAATTTAAGTCCCTTCGGTTTTTTACCAGTAGTTCTAAATGTACATATTCTAACGTCTTGGATTCTCATTTCCTAAGAAGATATCACCCCGAACCACAAACTATTCTTCTCCGGGAAAACCTATTCTGAGGAGCTGAAGGGGGGGGGGGACAATTAACTATCAGAAAAACGCAAGCCCCTAGGCCACTGCTGTGTGTAAATTTGCTATCCTGTATCGAGCCGAGACCCACGACCTCGAGAACACAGAGAGCCGAGACCTCGAGAACACAGAGGAAGAAAAGACACCTGTTCAGCCTCTCTGTCTACCGAGACGAATGTTACAAATAGAGAGCAGGACTGCTTTCAATATCTGGGTAAACTAAATAAGCACCGACACTGACTGGCACACGGACGGGAAAGGACCCACCGAGATCAAGATACCCCGTTTGGGACTGAAGTGACAACCGTTCGACTGACCGACGTCTGTAGCCTTCGAAAGAGTGGGAAATCCAGGCAGACGAGTTGCTTGTTAAGAAGTGGAGTTCCTTGGTCTAAGACTTATCTCCTGTCGCAAGATAATCATTTCAAGGTACATGTGCTCCGTAATAAAAAGTTTTTAATGTACGTTACGTATTAAGAGGAGAATTAAAATTAAAAAATTAAAAATTATGCTTATAGTTAAGGTGGTTGCTTACGTTCGAAGCCAATTTTTTTAAAATTGTTTTTAAGGATTTTTTGTTATTTTATGATAAAATGGAATTAAAAAAAACTTGCCTTTAAATACCATGATTTTTTATAAATTGGTCAATTTGAAGTAATTTTTGATGATATTTATCTAAAACGCCTAACACCCTGCACAAAATTATAATGCTACTTTTATAATTTCCTTCTCACACGTGATACATATAACAGTTATCTTCAAAATGATCCACAATCTAAGAGAAATTTTAAAATGCAAAAATAATACAGACAATTTTATGTTCCAATATGAAAATTTTCCCCAATTTGTCATTCTTTTCCTTATAAAAACAACCTTAAATGAAAAACTATTTATTACACATCAATTATTGTGCGTCATTTCATTAACAATCGCATCTAAAACATTTACTGAAAATTTTATCAAATTATATGCATTATTATGTGAAATATCATGATAACGGATATCATGATAAGAGATTTCTGGTAAAAAACATAATTCTGTGAAAAACGCATTTAAAGTTGTTTGTCACTTCAATTTTGTATCAGACGATGTTTTCTAAAATAGCTATAACCCTGCTTCTAATTGATGTAGAATGAAAATCAAAACGATTTTGAAAAGAGAAAAGATTGACAATTCTTGCAAAAAATAAAATTGACCAAAGTAGTAAAAAAAATGGCATTTTCAACGTAGGCAGTCACCTTAAAAAATTAAGTTAATTTTAAGGCAGAAGAATATTTTAAGAGTAAAAATTAAATTAAGAATTAAAATTATGGGGGTAGAGCGAGTAAAAGATAAAATTAAAATTAATTATTGAGATATGAGAAATGACCCAAAGCATTACAAGATGCAAAATTTGCAATTAACATGAAACAATCGCGTTAGCACTGCGTTAGGGCAGCACACGAGTGAGTAAGCAAGATGTGAAGAGTATCGAGACAAGGGAATAAATGTTATATCCTAAGAAGACACAAGCGGTAAATTGCCACCAAACCAACATATATATAGGAGCATCTGACAAAGGATAGAAGAGAGAGAGCCAGCAGCTAGAATCGACGATATCAGAGAAGGACTGGGGAGAAGTTGACCCGGATGCTGATCGATGCGGGTTCATCTCTTGGTTAAAGACGAAGTGGAGTCTTAATGAATATTGATAGTTATTTCATGCATGCTGGCTAAGAATTGCCTGATATAAATGTATATATTATAAATAATTTGTAATATAAGCTGTCTTTAAAATAATTCTCTCCCGTGCGTTTATTTTCAACTACGGGGACGTTACAATATATTTCCCGTCTGTGCATAGAAAAGTTTCCAAAATAGTCTGCTTTTCAAAAGTATTCTAAAAAAGTTTATTCAAATTATAATTCCTTCAAAGAGCAAACAAATCAATTTTATAATAGTTTTTGCTGAAACAGATTTTGGAAAAAAAAATATTTCCACGATCTTCTCTGTGTGTCAAAAATTCTATAAACAATTTGTGCCAAAAAAAAAAACCGACAATCTCTGAACAATATTTGTTCGAGTTATTTTGAAGTTTTTAAGAAGGGGATACCCTTTTAAAGATGGTAAATCATGAAAAATTGAATCTGCAGGCATAAAAAGACTTAAAGTACGAATGTTCTAACGGTTACGAGTATAGAGAGCGAAATGTAAAAGTGCTGTATCCGACAATGTGACAATCCTGGTAACTTACAGTTTCAAGTTTTCTTTTCTGTAACCGGAAAAAAACCTGAAGTATGTTATAGGTCAAAATATAAAAGCGCTTTATCAGAGAAATTTATCGCCTTGATACCTTACGTCATAATTTGGAGATAACTACGTCATTGATCATATAGCTCAGCTAAACACGCAATTCATTGCAAATTTAGATTTCTAAGAAGGCACATTTTGTACGTGATTCACTTCAAAAACTGAAACAAAACAAGAAATGTCGTTTAATTTTGAAATTTACTGATATTTGGTTACCTGAATAACTTGAAGTAAGTTTTAGTTCAAAACATAAATGCACTTTATCAGAGAAATTTGTATCCTTGCTACTTTACCCCATACTTTGGAGATAATTAAGTCATTGATCCTATAGCTCATAAAAACACATAAGTCATTAGAAGTTACGATTTCTAAGTAGGCAATTTTTTATGAGAGGCACTACTGAAACTGAAACAAAACAACAAATGTTATTTAATTTTGAAATTTACTGACATTTTGTAGCCTGTCAAACCTAAAGTATGTTTTAGGTCAAAACATAAATGAACTTTTTGAGAGAAATTTATCTCCTTGATACCTTACCTCCTACTTTGGAGATAATAATGACATCGATCCCATAATTCCTAAATCATGTCATTCATTACAAATTAACATATCTGAGTATACAAATTTTCCGCATGAAGAATTACTAAAACTCTAACAAAACTACAAATGTTTAATTTTGAAATTTACTGACGTTTTATAACCTGGAAAACCTGAAGTATGATTTAGGTGAAAACATAAATGTGCTTTACAGAGAAATATGTCTTCTTGATACCTTACGTCATACTTTGGAGAAAATTACGCCATTGATCCTATTGTTCACAAAAACATGTAATTAATTTCAAATTAAGATTTTTAAGTAAGTAAATTTTTTACTTCAGGCACTAGTAAAACTGAAAGAAAACAAAAAATGTTATTTTATTTTGAAATTTACTGACATATTGTAACCTAAAAAACCTAAAGTTTGTTTTGTCAATATAAATGCGCTTTATCAGATAAATTTGTTTCCTTGATACCTTACGTCACACTTTAGAGAAAATTACGCCTTTGATCCTATTGCTCATAAAAACATGTAATTAATTGCAAATTAAGGCGACAATGGACCATAAAAAACTTTTTTTTTTATTTATCAACCAATTGCTATGAAATTTTGTATACTTATACAATGTTTTTTAGAGATGAAAATGCTAAATAAAAAAAAAAATCAGAATGCAATTAATTAAGATATTAATTAAAATCAGTATGTTAATTACTCTATTTAAAAATATTCTATGCGCAACAATTTTTGCCTCAGACGTCTAATTTTCTCTCTTATGCTAGATTTATATAGTTATAGTAAAAGTTAGTAGCAATATTTGATTTACAGTCATATTTATAAAAACTAGAAAATAAATCTATAAAAATAGGTCATTTTATGCAAAATTTTATCATTTTTTTTTATTGAAAAAAATTTCAGGTGTTTTAAAATAGTATAATGAATTTATTACTAAGTTTTATTCTAAAATATAAATAATCATTTTATGAAATTTTATAAAAATTCAAGTAAAATTATGACGTATGGAACATTTTGAACTTACCGAAATGACAAGAAAACTTGTTTTGAGAAAATAGCATGTAAAGTTTTAATTTAACGTAACATTTCCATTGTTTACGTTTGAAAAAAATACTTATAATTCGGTTAATAATGATCGGATCACATACTTTCTTTTTAAATTTAAAGCTGATGAGTTGCAGAATCATTTTCTGAAAGAAAAAAAAATCGTTTTTGCGACATATTTTTGTCAATCTGAAGGTCCATTGTCGCCTTAAGATTTCTAAGAAATAAATTTTTTACTTATGGCACTAGTAAAACTGGAAGAAAACAACAAATGTTATTTTATTTTGAAATTTACTGACATATGGTAACCTGAAAAACCTGAATTTTTTTTTATGTCAACATAAATGCACTTTATCAGATAAATTTGTTTCCTTGATACCTTCTGTCATACTTTGGAGTTAATTACGTCATTGATCCTATATCTCATAACATGTAATTCGTCACAAATTCAGATTTCTAAGTAGGCAAAATTTTACGTGATGCATTACTAATACTGAAACAAAACAAGAGATGTTGTTTAATTTTGAAATGTATTAACATTTTGTAATTTTTATGCCAGAATTGGGAATATTATTATACGGAATTGTTATGAATTGTATATTCCATATCTATTGTTAATGATCTTCACGGGAATGCAAATATAAACATGACTTCTACAGAAGGTCGCTCGCACTTTATGGAAACGATTTTGATAGTTAAGTTTTATAAATAAATGACGTTTTTTGCAGCAATTTGCTTATATTTGATAGCCATGTCTCTTGATAATAGCTCTAGCTCAAATTTTCCCTGAAAGTAAACTTTTTCTTAGTATTGTCATGTCAATTTTACCCCATTCCTCTTGGACCGTTTTCCAAAGTCCGTTCAGTGTTCTTGGATGCTGTTTTCCTAAGGCTCGTTTTAATAAACCGAAAGCGCAAAAGTCCAATGCTGAACTGTCAGTGGATTTTACAGGTATTTCATCAAATGAGATACACTTTATTCCTGTGTATGAGTCTTTCTTTGCTAAATAAGCGGCAGTTGATTTAGACGTGTGACTAGAGATTCTGTCCATATGAAGCTCCAATTTTTCAATGTCCTTTCCATATAAGGGTGGAACATTTTCTTCAGAAATTGGTTCTAAAATATTCGGCTGATAGTAGAGTGAATTAATTTTGGCTTTACTTCAGACTTTTTTGATTTTTAATTTGCCATTGTAACAAAATCCTCCAACTGTCATGAATCTCTTTGGCGACTTTTCTAAACAAAGACGAAGTCATTTCGTACAGTCATTCCCGTTTGTTCAGCAATAGAAAATGCATCTTTTTTCATTACAGTCTCTTAAATACACCCATGCCTCATGGAATGTTACCACAAATTTCCATTTTTCAACAGCCAGGTGGTTTTCATATAATTTTCTACAATTTGTTTTTCTTTCAGCAATATGATTTGGCAAAAGCAGATGACCTTTCGGTTTAAATATCTTTTGTAACTTTAAATCTTTATGAGTGATTTTAGTTACAATGACGGAAAACATTCCTAGTTTTGATGCAATGGATATTTGAGTCGGCGGATTTTATTTTACGATCAGCGACTTCACTTTCTTGAAATTTCTAGTCTTCGCGGTCATGTTTTCATAGTGACTTTCTGTTAGACTTTTTCCCCCTTCAAATTTAATATATTATAAATATATTTTTTCGAAATGCCATAACCGCGATTTTATCACCGCTTTTAAATTTGTTTATACAAATATTTCTCCTCGGAAAGCGCAGTTACGTAGCCTCCGAGGCATCTATGAATTTTAGGAGCCATTTTTAAAATAAATCTGTTATTTTACATTCCAATCGTAACAAAACAGTAGCAGACGATTATTCTGAAGTTGTCAGATTTTTATGTCAAAATGCAAACGACAAAAATAAATTACAATATAGTTTCCATAAAGTGTGAACGACCTTCTGCTTTTAAATGTCTCTCAAGCATAATATATATATATATATATATATATATATATATATATATATATATATATATATACATATATATGACAGGCAGCGTGTTTGCTCCTGTGTGGATTCGATATTATGCAGTCAATTCATACTTTAAGTAATTGGGCGAGTGGCGAGGCAATGACTCAATGAACAGTCCATGATCTCTTAAATCTTCTTTATTGCGTTCCTTAATCGAACAAAGCGCCAGGTCAATCTTTTTCGCGTAGCCATTTTGTCAATTCCTAAGCACGCCTGCCGCGAGCTTCCGCTCTCAACGAGATTTTCCTCCAATCTGGCGCGAAAAAGCCAATTCCCTCCGAGCGTCTGCTGTACGCGCATGTGCAGACCTCAATCTTTTGGTCATCTGAACTTTAATATTGCTGAACTTGAAATTTTAACTTCGCACCCAACCTTTACATTTCTAAAAATAAATCTTCTAGCCTTGAATTATTCGCTTTGCGCTCAAGTCGCCTCTAAAAGATGATTTTCCCCACAGCAAAATACGCGCGCTTTGTAAATGAAATATTAGATTCTTATTATTTTAAGCCCCCTTTCCCCGTACTTCTCAACTATATTTTGACAGTTCAGTTATGTTTTGACATGTATATATATATATATATATATATATATATATATATATATATATATATATATATGTATATGCAAATATGTTACGAATTCCTAATAGTTTCCTTCATGTTTGCTAATGAATTTCTCGAGAATGCAAATATAGCCAGGATTCGTATAAATGTCTCTCAAATATAATATTTAAGATCGAGAAAGTAACAAACATATCATGATTTAATTAACCTCGTTTAAGAATTACTAATGTAATGATTGCCTTTCCTCTGAATTTTCTTTGTGGGTACACAATCTTGTATTATCGTCCCAAAATCCATTCACAAACAGCTGTAGTTAACGTAAGATCGCATTTGACGGCAGTATGATAGATGGAAAATATTTGCTTCCACCTTTAGATATTTAAATACAAATATTTAAGCATTTTCCATGCACCGCCGCCAACACACTTTATGTTCCCAAAAATGGTAACGGATCACTTTCCAAGTAGACTGACAGAAGCCAAAGTATATGAATATTTACGTAATATCAAGTTATTAAACATAAAATTCTCGATTACATAAGGCAATAAATTCTCTATTTATTTTCCAGGTTACACAAAATGACAAATGACTTAGTAAAAAGTAAAATAACAGCATAAGGAATTTTGTTCATTATATAGGAGAGGTTTATATTATAAAATGATATACGATTGTTACTTTCTAAAGCAATATTAAAGTAATTTTGTAAGATAAAAGAATTTAAGCTGACAATTTTGAATACACAGTCACTTAAGAATTTACGTGTATTTTGGATCCCGATAAAATGTTCCTTAAGTGCATTTATTAATCAGATATTATGAGTATCAAATTTAATGCACATTTCATTTATTTACAATGCACGGGGTCCAGGGATGCCCAATTGTCGGCAGATCTGAAATTTTGAACCTGCGCCAGGACTATCAAAATGAACTGCTCCGAACTTGGGAAATTGACCGTCTCCGTATGCAGGTATTGCTACGTAGCGTCCGATCTCCAGTCTTACAGGGCGTATAGGCGAGAGCCGTAGTCACCGTAATTTTCGACGTTATTTAAAATACATGTAAACATATCATTAGATAACACTAACACACACAAATTTATATACATTCATATATATATATATATATATATATATATATATATATATATATATATATATATATATATATATATATATATATATGTATAATGACACGGGCGCGGGCCGAAGAATGAAGGGCTGAGTGGCATAGTTTTGATTATGATTCGTCTTGCCTTATCTAATTGAGGGTAAAATGGATGACTTGTCGGCCGGCCATGCATCACAAATGTTTAAATCCATTCCCGCAACATCTTCCACCTCCGACACACAAAACACCACAACTTTTCTGAACAACATTTTTATTTTTAAGATAAAAGGAAATACAACATCTCGGGGCAACATAGAAATGAAGAAGGCATACCTCTACGTGATACCCAACCTTAAATAAACTTATCTCGTCATGTGATCGTAGTAGGGTTTAATTGGTTAAAAGTTAAGGGAGGCGTGACTAATGCGCTAAGGCATTTACTTTTCTACCCACGCTAGGCAAGGTTTAGTTTTCGAGTAATAGGCCGCCATTTAATATTTTCTCTCGAGGTTATTAGAACTTAGAATCCAAAGCGAAATTAGTTCGAACGCCGCAGGGAATTTAGAATAAATTAGAATTTATAAGAGTTATAGGATTTTTAATGTTATATAAATATATATATATATATATATATATATATATATATATATATATATGATAATATTACTAACTACCTATAATCGCCCAGTCTGTAAGTCATCTCTGGCCTGGTAACCCCTCCTTCTTGTCTTGGCGTAAACGCTTCGCCTTCCCACATACTAACTTCCTCCGATAATTCTGGCAACCTCTCTGACCTAATTCTATTTTGGAACTCTTTGTGGGAGACGCGGGACTCGCTCGAACCGAGTAAGATGTGTTGCTTTACTGTTTAATAAATTAGTTTGTTCCTGAAGCTGAATTTATTATTCTCAGGCCACGATGTAAGGTACATTTTCATGAGATGTCCATCCGGACATTTCATATATATATATATATATATATATATATAAAGTATATAATAAATAAAAATGAATGTTTGTATCTCTGTTATTGTATAGAAATCCGCAGATTAGAAGCGACGATCGAGAAATTTTACATACAAGCGTCATTAAAAACATCCGAAGTATTTAAGAACTTCAGGAATTGAGATTATTTATCGTTAATTTTTAATTAATAATAAGCCAACAATTTTTGAAGAGTGAATCCAGAAAATGTAAGAGCCTCATGCTCCTACATTTTCTGGATTCACTTCTCTGGATTCACAGCCATATACAAACATTCAGCAGACACGTTAGGCTTATTAACAGAGATAAGCGAAAACGATAGTCAATAAATAAAATCACAAATTTTTAAGTCATATATTAAACCACAAAAATAAAATAAAATAATAATCTTTCAAGTCAGATTTTATGCCTTAAAATGTATATTCTAAGACATTTTGGTTAATGATCATCGGGCGATTGTTTTAAAACAAACAAAAATTCTTTGTTGTCATATTCATTTCAGAAGTTTCTTATTGAAACGATATTAAGAAAATGCGTCATAGGGAAATATATCTATCTTCAACATAGGTAAACATATCTTCATCAAAATATATATTTATCTTTATCATAACATATTTTTATTTTGAAAACAGAGTTTTGTATTTAAATTTTCATTTCAGACGATGTTCTGTAAATGCTCCGAAAATATTTCCTTACTGGATATTTAGACAGATTAAAGAATTTAAAAAAAAAACCCGTTTGTGCAATTTATACATTTGTGTGTGTGTTTCATTATTCCAAGTGACTCTTTTAAGTGGGCGTAGTATTTTTTTCCACTACCCTGAAAAATCAAAATTGACCTGACGGTCAACCGTAACTGACATGGATTGTTTACGTGAGCGCAAGGAAATTTAAAACGGAATAATTACAAGATAAAAAGAACTTTTTATATACCATATTTTTAAATTTTCTGTTGAATCATATAAACGTGACAATTCTATATATTAATAAATACTTTTTAAAAATTTTTTGATGAATTATCCCATCAACTTGAAAGAAAATCATCAAATGCGTAATCAATCCTTTAGCTCGATAATTGGAAGTTAACTTGCGTTTAACTTTTCAGTCCCGCCCCGGTTGATAGATGGCTGCACCATTCTACAAAACAAAATTAACTGAAACTGAATTCAAATCTGCTTAAAGATGGCTAAAATTATTAAAATAATGCATTGTCATCGTGTTCGGAGCTATTCTAAAAGTTTCAAATGTCTAGCTAGTCGGGAAGTTAGTTAAAAAACGATTGCAAGATTTGTACCGGACAACACACAAACCCACAAACAAAAAAGCGAGTTAATAAAAACGTGGTAAAGACTATTAATGCGAAAGTAAAAGTCATGAAGCGATGGCGATCAGATGCTAAAAGTGATGGTATTTCAGAAAAAGTATCTGATGTTGAAAACACCGTGAAAGAACTAACTCTCAGAAATTTCAAACAAGAATCTGAATTTTCCAACTTACCCGAAAAAAAAAGATGTTGTTGCATGCCCAAATTATGTAATTATAGATGTGAAATGTTATCCACTTTGTTTACAAATCTGATGTGCAGCAAGTGCAAAACAGATTTGTTAGGTGTTTGTTGTTTTAGAGGAGAGCTGTAGATTTTCACACAAAATTAAAGCTAGACAAAATTAAAGCTAGATCTAAGCAATGACTGTAAAGAAGTTGAAATTGAGACATACAGTTCTGAAAATTTGATATAGAGTGTTGGCACCTTACGTCACTCATTTGACATTAGTATGCGAGTTATTAAGCTCCTATTCAGCTCCAGCGAGGTATTCATCTCCAGAGGTTTATGTATGTATATAAACATGTATTTGATGTCAAGCAGAATTGTCAATGGCTACAAGAAAATGTTGCATGAATGAATTATAGTTTCGCCAGCAAAAAATATGTGTAAAATCAGACATGAGGTTCGAAGGGAGTATGGAGTTTCTCATGATAAGGCTGTTGCAAATATTATTGTTTCTTTCGACGGTACCTGGCTAACCTGAGGACATTCATCACTAATTGGTGTTGGTTGTGTAATTGATATATTGACAGGTTATGTTTTAGATTATGAGGTAATGTCGAAGCACTGCACGGAGTGTGAAAATGCTGTATGTGATCTCGTAGAGAAATCTGCAGAATATAATATATGGTATGAAAGTCACAAAACGTCATGCAGCATCAACCATTACATATGCATTATTTTGTACGTCAAATATAGTTGTATATTTAATTTATACACATTTTTGGTATACTTTTCTCAACTAGCATTTATTTTTGTATGATTTATTTTTTCTTGACGGTATATTTTTTCTTCACGGTATATTTTCAGAACGTTATAACTTTTTTTAAAAGTTAGATAGAGATAAAAAATTTTAAATATTTTAATTTTCATATTAATGAAGTGTATAACATTTCATATGCGCTTTTATTATAATATATTATTTAGAGTGTGTTTAATTTTAATGCAGAGTTTACAAGGTCAAAAGGCACTGTGACATTTTTTTTTTCATCTTTTTGTGGTACACTGATAAAATGATGAATCTAGTTGAATTCTAGGGAGTTTATTATAAATTTGTAAATTTTTATGTTTGGTTTTCATTTTAATGATGTGTATAACGTTTTGCATGATTTTTATACTATGTTATTTATGCTGTATTTAATTTTTAAATTGATTTTAGTATACCAAAAGTACTCCTGACAGTCTGTTAATAATTTTTCAAATTAAAAAACTATTTAATAAAGAGAAATTAAAGAATTTTTTTAATTAAATGAAGATTTTATAAATGTAAACCACAAAACATCAGTAAATTAGGAAGCGTTGAAAAATTGCTAATAATCTTCATTGCATTTGCATAAATCATAAACAGTAAATGTTTTGTCGTTAAAAAATGATTGATTATATGGTACGCATATGATAACGGCGAATACTTGCATTTTCTGCGTAGAGTCATGATATCTGTATACGAATAAAACTTTGAAGATTTTTTCCTTGCCTCCATAATTCAAACTCTAAAAACGAGATATGTTAACACCAAATATCAAGAATTAGGTGCCCCAAACTTGAATAGAAAGAGAACAAAACAGTTTTCTTTGAAACTAAATCAATGATTTCCGAATAATACAGTTATAAACTGACATTATGAAAATTGCATTCCTTTGATATTTTTTGATGGCATCTATCAGCTATGAAAGGAATCTCTTCTTAATGGTGAAATTAATGAATATGTCATCAAATATTTTACTCAAATATCTAAAGGTATAGAAATAGAACATATTACTTTAAAATCCAAGTTTTACTCTAAATCAGGAATTTTAACATTAAAGACTGTTGAAAAAGTCAAATTATTTACAACATAGCATTTCTTTAAAAATATCCCTGCGACATTAATACTTCTAAATGCTGTGGGGAGCTCAGACAAATGAAAATAATTAAAGAATCCGACATTTTATCTATTTCAGTTAGCTTTAGTTTCTTTCATAAAAATTCATAATAATGTTCCTTTATTTTAGTTTAATATTGAACTTAGCTTGATTTCATCAGAAACTATCAATAGAGGATAACCCAGAAGAAATCGATTAATTGCTAAATTTTGCACATTTGTGAATCGATAATAGCAGCCTTAAGTTTTCTAGCATACTAGCCACTGCTCAGCTAGCATGTTTGCTTTTAGTTTTATATTTTATTTTGCCCAACTACTCAATTGAGAGAAGCGTATGTAAGGAATGTTACTATTACCTGTCATCATAAACATACGTTGTTAAGTGGTAGTACTATCTCAGCCAAAAAATTTATAGTCATTGTAAAATTCTCTATAAGGCTGATTCTAAAACGTCGTGATTAAAAAAACAGAACTTTCATTACTTCAGAACAGAGTTAAAGATAAGACTGAGAAACACAACAACAATGATTTTAAATATTACATTCCTCTCTGTATGTAATATTTTTCAAAATTAAGATATCTACACTTTATCATTACATCAAATAAGAAATTGCTAGAGACAATTTTTTTCACTAAAAATGAGTAAAAATTCAGCAAGTACTAAAATATAGTGTGGACTACATCACTCTTTATATGTACTATTGTTCACAATTCAGATATCTACACTTAATCATACCATATAAAAAATTGTTGGGAAAATTTCTTCACTTATAAAAGGGAGTAAAAATTCAGCAAGTACTACTAAAAAAAGTGTAGAGAATTAACTCTTACTTACTATTAAGATATTATAATGCAATTATTAATATTTTAGAGGAATTATTGATATTCCTCAAACTTCTTGATATACGCAGTTGAGTTATTTCAGAAATAGGAGATACTACAGTGACAGAATTAAAAGAACGGACACTAGATAAACCTACATCCAACTGTCCATGATTAAACACTGGATTTGATATGTCTAAAATAATTTGTCAAAAGTTTGTACTGTTACATACATTTAGAAAACCGATGAAACTAAAGAATAAATTATCTCATGAATAAATTAAAATTATTCTCGTGCAAAATTCAGCAATTAAATTGTACCAAATTACGTGCTTTCGTTGAAACACTACGTGGTTGGCCGCTAATTTTTACATCTGGTAGTTGCAGCTGCTGCCATTCGGAGTGTACACATATCGCCGATCGTTTTTTATACATAGATTATAACAACCACACATGAGAAACATAACAGTAATTCTACAATAGCTTTAATAATATACTTTTATTCTTCTACAAATTAAACATTGATAATTGTTTAGAAAATTGCCACAATTTAATTCAACTAGGAAGAAGTATCTTCTCAGGATATATCAGCATAAAAATACATGTTTAACACTTTGAAGCCCATTGGCAATGAATATTTCAAACTCATTTGAAAGAAACAGGTTAAATCGTGTAAACATTAACATTAAATTTGTGCTTAGTACCGTGACTATCAGCAGGTTAGAATAAGTCCTTTTTTGATGAAAGGAGAATTAATTTCTGTTTGTAGTATTTTTACCTGGTAATAGGTCCATTTACTCCCTGGTGCACCGTCTGCTCGTTCCTCGCATAAGAATCTCCACCGTGGTGCACCGAATTCTTGTTCCTCGAATAAGATCATCGACCATGATACATCGTCTTTCCTTTCTTCCCATAAGATCCTCCAGAAGATCTTTGTTTACTCTTCTTTTGTGGCACGGAGACTTGCTTGACGTATATGGTCGCCTCGGTCATACTGCACAGAACGAATGCAGAAATGGCCAAAACAAGCAGCATCCTTATCATCAACATTACGTCACTGATCTCGGCTAATATCTGCAAATAAAAAAGCTTTGTCGTTCGGCAACGGTGCTCTGCTTGTCGGGAGTGTACAGAGCCGCTCTTAATATACGTCGCCCAACACGCAAATCGTAGCGTGCTCATTCAAGGAAATCACAGCTGATCGCTGGGATTACCTTTGTCGTCGCATTCAGTTATCGGCTAGCGAAATTTTGTATTATGCAATGTTTCCTTGACCTTGATTCATCTTTCGAGAAAAAATAATGTATTCAAAAATCTTACGTTTCGTAACTTTCCGTGAACACTTCAGGGCTTGCAATAACATCCTAGAGAACATTCTGAAATGCTGCAGTAACATCCTACAGAACATTCTATGTTGCGTTTCATGGAAGTGGTTTTTCCGGCACTTAGTTGTGGCTTCGTATGAAATCAAGCGAAAATTTCGTGTCATGGCTTTTACATAACCTACCATTTCGTGCAGACACAAAGTTTCATCTCTAAAGTCATGTGCTTTTATTTTGATTTTTTTATAGACTAGAACCTAATTTACCTAGATCGCCGGAAAAGGATCGCAATAACCCATTTCATATTTTATAGGAAAACTAGCTGAAAACCCGCACTTCGCTACGGAGTACATTCAAATTAAATACAACGGTCAATGTATGCATTTAATGCCAATATATATATATATATATATATTTATATTAAATGCGATGATCAATGTATACAATTGATGTAAATATATATATATATATATATATATATATATATATATATTTATATATATATATACATATATATATAAATCGTAAGGGATATTTATTTTATTTAGATAATATCCAATCGTCTGCTGCATTAGAAAGAAAAAAATATTTATTTTGTCTATTTAGTTGTTATGCACGTGACAATAAATTTATTTAAAGTACCAGAAAAAGAAATCACGTGATCAGCATTTAATAAATTAAATTCTAAAAATTAATCTTTAAAAATTCACCAAAAATCAGAAAATCGAGGGAAAGATTCGAAAAAGATTTCATTTTCAAGGAATTTTTATGATATTTCTCGTGATATAAATTTTATAATCCTCAAATTATTATTTTAAATAAAAACTTTAAAAAAGTTACAAAAAAAGCTTAAAAATTTAATCTAAAAAAATCTAAGTATATTTTTTCAAAAATATTTCTTAGTGTACCTCTACACCATAAGAAGAATCGCCATGCAAAATTTCAGCCCTTTAGTTCCAGCGGTTTGGTCTGTGCGTTGTATGTCAGTGAGTCAGTGAGTCAGTCAGTTACGGAACTGTTTTATATATATTGATAAATATAATAATTTGGTGCGAAAGTAGAACATTTGTAAATGTTCTTATAAGTTGTTAATAGTTATATATAACCTCCACTATTGTTTCCAGAAGTTATTAGATTGGTTGGGGAAAATAAATATTTAAATGAAGGTAAGTTTGTTCGAATATAGCGTAAGATATCTAGTCTTCCCATAGATAATATTACCACTTTCTTAATGAATTATGAATGGACAAAAATTGTTTATTTGCGTAAAGTGCATAACAGATTAATATTGGTGTTTATATTAATTTAATTTAATTTTAGTTTCAATTAGTTTAATTTACATTTATATATTTTTTAAAATAAATATTCTTACTTAAAAATTCAATTGTTAAATAATCTTATTGCAATTTGAACTAGAGATCAAAATGATTCCGATCAGACTTTGCAGTATGTTCAAAAGTCCAGGCATTCTAGTATTAATTTATTTTCTCTTACAATAAGTTGTTTCAGCTGTTCATCCTTTTATTTATTCTACTTAAACAGAAATAGAATATTGAAGTTTTGTAATATTGGACGTTTAAAATTTAAGATTAAACACTCAAGTAATTTAACAATTTTATGAAATTTCTAGAGAATTTAGCATTATGATGCTCATTAATCTAGGCACTACAACATTTTAATGCATTAGAGTCTCAACTGGACACCTCGAGAAACATAATTCTCAATGCTTCTCATCATTAAATTTAATTTAGAAAATGCAAGAAATGTTTAATTAATTTCCCGAGCCACAAGTGGATCGTCAGAATGCCGAGGAAAGTAATGTATGACTCGTTATATGTATATTAACATTTTATTGGAAAGAATTGTTTTGCAAAATTATTTTATTTGCGTCAAACATATTTACATTAGAAACATTTTAGTACTTTATTACTTGAATGAAAGAGTAATACATCTTTTATGCAATTAAAACTCACATGTAATGAAAATTCTTATAAGATTCGATATGTTAAGGCTTTTTATCGTACTTTTGTAAATATTTTATAGCTAATGCCGTCATTGCTGATGTAAGCAATAACTATGTTTTTTCTGCCATACTATTATTGAAGCGCAATGCCTCTTTTTTGTATACGTAGAAATTTGGTAGGTATATGCTTGTTGTTTAATTATTTATTCAAGTCATACTATTTATAACCTCAGTTAATGCAAAAAATATGAATTATGTATTATTATATTAATTATAAGGAAAAATAATGTTGAAGGAATTGTAAAAGAATGACAATCTGATTATTCTGTCATTAAATCCATATCACCTGTTTTTTTAAGTTAGTCTTTTTATGAAAAGATACATGACAAAATTTGGGAGATTTAACGAACGCTGTTTATTTTAGATCATCCAACTTTTTCTAAAATGTTATGAATATTCTCAGCTCTTTCAGAGGATGAAGGTTTGGAGAAGAGATTTCTACCCATTACCATTTTTAAACAATGAATAACATTTCTTAGCACACATGAGACGTTCACTTTTGCATTTTTCTAGGGATATACCTCAGTAAACGACAAAACAAAGAGATTAAATTTCCAAAATATCACGGATAAGAGAGCGTTCGAAGGCTGTAAACTGTTATTTTCAGGAAGGTTTCAGGACAGGCATGATTTCGAGTAGATAAAGGGAAGTTACAAAGGAATTGATCCATCTTGTGAACATAAATTTTTAACCTGTCGAAGCAGTAAGACTTACAGCATTTTAAGTTATCAAAACGTTCGCTTATAGTCCAAAAGAGCTAAAATAAAAATCATGAAAGTGTGTAAAAAATGTTACAGATTTAGTGTATTCCACTGTATAATAACTGATACATCACTCACATTTATTGTAAAATAAAGTAAAAAAAAATAAAACTATAAACTGACATTTTCATGTATTTTCGGGAAACGGAAAAGTTAATCAGCAACAGTGTTACCCCAATTCACCGACAGAGACTGACATATTTAATTTCTCTTCATTCCTTCTCCTAAATAAATTCTCAAGTTTCCTATTACCGAGTATGAAAATTTTAACTTTCTTTAAAATTGTAATTTTAGTCGAAACAATTTTAACTTTCTTTCTCAATTGCATTTCCTAAAAATATCATGTTTAACGACAGTTGTGGGAATGATTCAGGTAGTATTCAACAATGCATTATATAAAAAAGTGTAAAATTATAACTATAAACTTATATACATGTTTATGTGTGTTTATCTTTTTTTTCCAATAATACTTCATAAAAAATTCTTGACTGAGTAACATTCATACTTTACTTTACTGAATTTTCTTATTGGTCTTTTTAATTTGCTGGTTGTGTCTATGTTCTTATGAAAAGTTAACAAAAATAACTCATTAATAAGTAATAATTTCTGGAAGTACAGAATATTAATGTAAATATCTCCGCAAGATGACCCAAATGTAGCTATTTCCAAAGAAACATGATTTTTTTATAATAAGAAAATATTAAACTGTGAAATAAGGTGTCACAAAAAAATTATTTTTTTCCCTTTCAGGACAAAAGCATTTGTATTTATACACCTTTCGAATGAAATTACTCCTAATAATTTTATAGCTCATTAGAATGACTTATATTTATAAATTTTATCTCTCTTTTTTGTAATTTTATGTAATATCGCTGCCTGTAATACTTGCCATTGGAAATAATAAAAAAAAGTAATATCGCTGTCTAATTTTATATAACATCTTTGTGTAAAGTTTTGCGTAGTTTATATATATAAAACAGTTCCGTAACTGACTCATTCATTCACTGACTGACTGACTGACATACAACGCACAGACCAAACCGCTGGACCTAAAGGGCTGAAATTTTGCATGGCGATTCTTCTAATAGTGTAGGGGTGCACTAAGAAAGATTTTTCAAAAATTCTTCTTAGATTTTTTTAAATTAAATTTTTAAGCTTTTTTTTACGTTTGCATTTAAAATAATACATTGTGGGTTATAAAGTTTATATCACGAGAATGATCATAAAAATTCCTTCAAAATGAAATTTTTTTCGAATTTTTACCTCCATTTCCTGATTTTTGGTGAATTTTTAAAGATTAATTTGTAGAATTTAATTTATTAAATGCTGATCACGTGATTTATTTTTCTGGTACTTTTCAATAAATTTATCGTCACGTGCATAACAACTAAATAGACAAAAAAATATGTTTTTCTTGCCAATGCGGTAGACGATTGGACATTATTTTGTCTATAAAAATATCCCTCACGATTTTTTTATAAATATATATTTTTTTCTACATCAATTTTATACATTGATCGTCGTATTTATTATAAATATATATATTTATTTTTTTGGCATTAATTGCATCCATTGACCGTTGTATTTAATTTGAATGTACTCCGTAGCGAAGTGCGGGTTTTCAGCTAGTTAGACTTATATATTGTCTTAGCTCAAATGTTTAATCAATTGAGGTTTAAAAATGTGATTATCATTTAGGCTTGGAAATAAAATGAAACAAATGTGCATTGGAGAACATTGTTGTAGGTATTAATTATCCTTAAAGATAGTAGTTTTCTTATTTTTCTAAGAGTAAAAGTCGGTTCATGGAATTTGTAAAAAGAAGAAAAAAATCTAAATTTGGTAATGAGCGATCACACGCTAGCCATATTGATTTGACAGATAAAATCTTGAGTGTATCCTATAACAGTTGGTAGATCTGAGAAAAACCCTAGGTGATGGAATTACATGTGAGTAAAGACAATTTTGACTTACATACGGGGGACGTAAAATTTGTCGAGATTTTCAGTTTATACTATAAGAGTAAAATATTTTAATTGCAGCTGTAGGGAAATGCATATCAAATATAAATTAATAAAATTCAATTCGTGTGAAATGAAAACAATGTTAAAAGGAAATCGTGTTGCACAAAGTGAATTTAAAAAAATGGAGGAGCATTTTTTAAAATTTTTTAAATAAATATAAGCGACCTGTCAAAATTTAACACTAACGGAGAATTATACGAATATAAACGAAAGCGAATAGGCAAGTACTTAATATAATCAGTTTTTTTTTTTGTGGCTAATGTCCCCGGGTGATGAATATAATCAGTTAAACATTCGTATTGCATGATAAATACAAATAAAATAACAAACCTTTACATTAGCAATTTTATTTTCTTAGTAGTTAAGTAGTGAATCACGCTTGTCGTAATCACATCGTAACAGAATTTCTTCCACAGACTCAAGATCTTTGTGGCCTTCAAGTTATTTCCGTTTAGCAAAGTCCATACAAAAACTTTACTTTGACTCGTCACTATGTAACGTCAAATGCAGCTCAGATAAACTCAAGATTTAAGTCTTTTCATTCCATCACCGTGTAGATTAAATAGTCAAGTTTCCCTCACTTAATCCTTGCAAATTCTACTCAAATTATGATTCTTACCACAAGCACCTTTTTGTGTCGATTGCTGAAAGAATATTAGATTTAAGCGTCCTATGTGTTATCGATTTTCAAAAATAATATTTAACATCCAATGTTGAATAACATTGATGTTGAATAATGTTATTCAACGTCTAATAATGTATTTTGAGGGTTATCATATTTTGATGATAAGTTAAAAGAGATGAAATGACAATAATTAGGAAAATTCCTTTTAGATGTAAGCTTTAAACAAATTATCAATATATATTGATCAAGGATTTTTAGGCATTGCATATATTGTTATAAAATTCAGTGAAAATATGTCAAAAGAAAATAAAAGGAAGAAAAAATATTGCTTTTATTTCTGAACTATTAAATATTCATTCAGTAATTTTCGTAATTATCCTACTTAAAACTTCTAAAATTATACCAAAATTTTAAAAGTGCAATTTATGTAATATTATTAAAATTTTTAACTTTTTTCTGTACGATAAATTACTTTGGTAATCATCTTGTCTCCTGAATTTTTATTTAACACAGCCTTCTTTAATTTGCAATATTTCCTAAGCTTGATTTAAGCCATTTATTTAATTAGGACATTATAACATTTTTGGGGGACTTAATTGATGACATAATTACTGAGCATAACGCCCTTAACAGTTTAGGCTCTAATGAGATCATTTTCGTTAAACATTTTTTTAAGTCTTCTAAGACTCAGCACATTTAAATAAAATGCATGGGTCGTTTCCGTCATTTAGAATGAAGAGACATAGCCATTAAACTGCATTTGGCTTATTAATTTTGAATGCCCTATATAATTTTTTAACCTTAGATCTTTAAGAGATTAAAATCGTCCCTTTTGCTGTTAATGCAAAAAAAAATTGCAGCAAAAAACAGAAAATTCAGATTTAGCGGCACATGATTAAATGTTCATTAAAAATGTAAATAAAAAATTACCCTTTTTAAGCTGAAGATTTTAATTAAAAGGTTCGACACATAAATTCTCTAAAGAACAGTTTATTTCCTTGTTTTAAACGTTCTATTGAACTTTTAGAAGTGAAAAAAACACGTTTGTATGTTGTATAAATACTACGTGAACCCCTTAATTTTATCTTTATTTTAGATATTCACAATGCAACTTCTCTAGAAGTGCACCCTTATTCAGCGGTGACCACTCTAAACGGACACATTTTTTTCAGACCCGATTCAAGACTCTATAGAGCCAATGTTATGTAAGAAACCTTTTCAACAGCCATTTTTTTTCGTAACTGTGATTGGCCGCCATCGTGAACTTCCACTGTATTTTAAGTATGCAAACTATAATAAATACCATTAAAGGGACAAGGGACATTCAACCTCGAATTTTTTATTTTTCAAATTTTAACTTTATATCCAAAAAGATAATAATTTGTATTCTTTTTTACTACATTTAACACCCTTAGAATTCAAAATAAGGATTTTTTCTGGACTGGTTTTCAAAATTTTTAAAAAAATTTTCTAGCATTTTTTTAAATGCTCCATGTGTATTCGAAATCCTTTAAAAACCTTAATTTTTTAAATATAAGTTTACTGTACATATATAGAAACATAATTGTGCAATGATTTTTTATTTTTGTATGACTGAAAAACCATAAATAATAATTTTCAAATCTACCTTTTTTTATGTTTTCGCCTGTTTTCACTTTATTTCATGGCTATAAATTTAAAAAATATTTGTGGTTTCAAATCATGATGCACAGGTTCGTGGAAAACACTTCAATTAACAATCCTGAGAAATTTAGAAGAAATCAGAACAGAAGTAATGCGCATGGATCATTTTGAAATATTCTAACATTTTTAAAAATTTTTTTGATAAACAAGTATTATTCCCCCACAAAATACTTATTTGTGAAATCTAATTGTCTTCAACGTAGTAGGAAAGACTATTAATTATTCTCATTTTGTATAAAAGAGTAAAATATTGAAAAATTTAAAGAACGAGGTTAAAGGTCCCTTGTTCCCTTAATTTGTTTTTATGATTTATGTCATAGGTTTGATTGGGGTGGTTGTGATTTAGTATAGTGGTAGGCAATGATACCATTACTCTGAATTCTAAATAATACAGTGATTTATTAACATAAACACATATATGATTATACATTAACTTATATTACTGATAATTATTAACATCAAGAACAAACACTCACGATCAAAATGATTATTCAATTATATCACTTCATTCATTTAATTTGCTATTATTCTCAGTACGCAATTTTCTACTTCGTAGTTTTAGCCTGTATTATATGACTCGGGGATTTGTAGACTTTTTGGCAATAGGTAATGAAAGGTTACCTCCATTTTTGCAGACTGCAGAGGGAAACATTCGCCGGCGTATTCACTTGCATCGATTGGGGTATCTTTTATCGGGATTCACTTTTCTCCGGGGAACGAAATCAACAGAATCTCTGTATGGCGAGGGGAAGAAGCGGTCTTTAACTGCAGGATCGGTTCTCCATCGTTGGCTTGTAAGGGTTAGGCAATCTATCTTGGCTCTGAAGCTCATCTATTCTCCTCTCATCACTGGCTGGCAGGGATCGGTCAAATCTATCTCGGCTCCGATACTCATCCATTCTCCTCTCATCGTTGGCTTGCAGGCTTATAGCGATGCGCTAAGTCTGGACGTAATCTCGCATATCCTCTTTTGAAACTTCTCGCTTACGAGGCTACTACTTCCTAGCAATGTGCTGAGTCAGAGCGCCAAAATCAATCATTGATTAAAAAAAATACTCTCACTCTCTCTATTTTTTATCTTCTTCTCAACGCTCCTCCCCTTTTGATTTCATTCGTCACTCATGTTCTATCTTTTCTCTCATTTCCATTTCGATTCGCTAATTTCCACCCCCTAAATCTTCTCTCTTGACCAACCCGAGTGAGGGGCGTTTTCTCAATAAAATAATTCATCCTTCGACTCTCCCCTGCATTTCTAGGTATCTTGTTTTCCCAGAACATGTCCTATGTGTGGGGTCGTCTCCTCTTTGGCAACAATCCCCTTTTCATCTCAATGTCCCCTTTATGTAGCCCCCTCGTTGTTTCGTCTTTTAACTGCTCCTTTTCAATTCCTTATCCTTCATCCGGTCTTTTGTATCGGATGGCGTCCTTTCACTCTTTCATTTTACTCCCGTTTATTCGATTTAATTGGCTTGTGTGCACTTTTCGAACCTCTAACATGTCGTATTCCCACGACATTTTTCTTGTACCGGCTGGCGTCATTTCATTCTTTCATTTTCCATCCCGTTTGTCCCCCTAAATTGGTTTGTCTGCTCTTTCCTGACTTTTGATATGTCGGAACCCACGACAATTTACAATTAAGAAGTGCAAATATATGAAACTCCTTTAAAGGCAATGCTATGATATTTTATCGGCACGTTTCTTTTCAATGTAGGAACACTGCTTCTTAAAATCCATAATAGAAATAAAAGAGTGGCAACTAGTTTCAAAAAAATTTATATTTCATTATCTAACCGATGAAAGTTAGCTGTTGTCTGCATTCCATATTACCCCTTTGGTATTTTAAGCGTCCGTTCCGTTCGCCGTTTCTCATGACTTTCTTCTAGAATTTTCTATTTTCTCTCGTATACATCACAAAAAACTTATGATCCTCGTTTTTGTGAATTTACAAATCCTTCAAAAAAATCACTCCGGAATGTTTTGAAATGTTAGAATATAATTTTTAGGTAAATGTTATTTATTTGAAAATAGCTTTTAAAGAGTACTTTTTGAGCTTTTAAGCATGTAGTTCGTTTTATTGAAAAACATGACTTGTCTGGAGTTCTCGATTTTATTCTCTAAATCTAAAATTGTGTAGCCCGATCCCTTTGTTTGAATACCTTTCTGAAATAAAAAAAAAATTATTCTCTTATGTGAGAAAATTATAGATTAGGTGTTTTACCCTGTAATTTACAATACATTCATGAAGTGTTTATTAATATATGAAACAAATACGAGACAATCATTTTTCTATTTAAAACACTAAAGAATTTAAAGAACTAAATGATACGAACCGAATATTTTTACTATAATATAATTGTTGTATAATTTTAATACAGCCCTTCCTATCAGTAACCTACTGTATGTATATACTTTCAGACTATTTGCCTGTTCATGAATTTCTTTTTTGATACTTGTAAGGTTTACCTAAGATTCGATTCACAATAATCAAACATTTAAGTCAATGAATCTAAAGAAGCCGCTTAAGATATGCGGTTGGTATAAATATCAAGCAACTAGATTAAAGAAACGAAGGGTTGAGGGAGGAGCTAGGTTGATGCTAACCTAGGCGAGTTATTGTTAGGCCCGAAGTTTACGTGGCAGCACTGCTGGTTGACTTTAAAGTATTGTGAGTATTTCAAGCGGAATTTCTTTACAACGTGTCTATACGGGAATAATATCCCTTGCATGAATGTTATATAGTATATCTGTTGAAAAGCAAAGTAATATGTGTTTCTTTGAAATAAATGTTTATTAATATAGAACTGTGTTTGAATCTAATTCAAGTAGAGTGCCCCTTAGAAATCTCTATATACTTCACTGTAAACGAGTAAATCTAAACTCCCTTTCAATTAAACACAATAAAAATTCTTTTAAATTCTTTCGTCTTATAAAAATTCCTTAAACCATTCTAAGGATTTTTTTAGATTAAATAAATATTCTGAAAATATTTTCCTTGGAGCAAAAAATATTTCGAAACTCAAAGTAATCAAGTTCAAATTCCACCTCTTAAATAAGAGAACAATTCCCCTTATTTCACTTATTTTATTCCATTTGTATGCTTGAAGACGTATGTATGCAGCGATGATTGATAACGGAAGCAAAGAATTGCAGTTCAACTTGTTGATTGTAGGGTTTTCAGTCGATCGAACCCTATCGTCGATTTTTGTCTCTCGTAGAATCGATCGATCATGATCTGTCATGAATTGAACCACTCATTGCCGAATCGGTTACGTTCATAAAACAAAAAGTGGAGGTAGGTGATAAAATAATATTCATTCTTTTTAAAATAACTCTGAAATTATAAATTCAAATGAAGAAGGTAAAATGTGTTATTTCAGAAATACCTTTTATCTAACATATAAGATAGAATATCTTTGGAGTCATCGTTATTATTACAATTTTCGCGGGACTTGACTGATTTGGGGAAAACAACGCATCCAATTCAGTCTTCAAATCATTTTTTTTTACTACAGAAAAATGTAGTCACTTCTGTAGCAATTAAACTGTCGCTGACTCATTGATTTTACTTTCTTTTGTGATGGAACAATACTAAACGATTGACTGTTATCATCAAGTACTTGCTTTGCGTTTGAATTGCATTATTGCAACGATTTACATTAAAGTATGGACTTACTTTGATTGGCTTCTGAAAAAAGAGGACTTATCATTCAATGGCCAAAAACAATTCGTCATTGAGTGTTACTAATCCTTATTATTTTGGAAAGTTATTATGAATGCAAAAAGTTAGGAGTCCATCAAGTGGTTTGACACTAAAGGTTAAAAAAATTAAAAAAAGTGGACTTGTAAGTTCATGTTAGAGAATAATTTCTGTATAAAGTTTCAGCTTTATATTTAGTCTTTAATAAGAAAAAAATGGTAAAAAATTGTAATTGATCAGACGGAAACATATTTTTAACATACGATTCGAGCGCAGAAGTGTTGTGACGACTTTGATCTGGTGTAGAAAGGGTTGTAAATTGCCTTACACTCTTTTTTTCTCCCCCACCTCTTCAGATTTCGGGAATGGTTTTGTCGCGGTGTGTGGTGACCAAGAATCAATCACCCTCGGTTTGGAACAACTACTGCCATCTGGGTTGGTTCCGGTCATCATTAATTTTCTTGGCTGACCCCACTAGTGGATGGTGGTTTTGGGGCTACTACCTTGGCGGGGTCAGCACTTCTGATCATTATGTCTCAGTCACAAGGATTATGGATGTTGGCCCACTTTTCTTGGCAAGCTTTGTTTGCTGGCGGTTTTCTAGAGGCACACATTTTCTGGTAACCCCTAATTTTTGAGCTCCGTCCACAGCCGAAGAAGTTAGTGAGAGATGGTTTTTTAGATGGTTTTTTTAGATGGTTTGTCCATTTTTTTAGCAGACTAAGGGAGTCTGTTCGCTATATTAATTGGGCGAATAATACTGAAATTCAACTTCAACTTGGTGTTTTTGTGGCTTCGGGAAAACCTGTTTGTCCGGAAGGATTGATTTCACTTCCCTTTTACTGGACAACGCAGCGCCCGCCAAAGAGGAGGGGATTGTCATTGTAACAGTAGTAGTAATATCAAGTTAGTTTAAGCTTGAATCATAGAAATCGGTGAAGTGTAGCGCGGCGGGATGTATAATCTATTATCGTGTTTAAGGGGACTCGGTACCAATTTTTTTCTTAAAAAAAGCCTATATAAAAATTATGGGATCATATTTGAATAAGTGTGAGTGATACAAAATAATAAAATATTTCAATTTTCTAGCATTTTTATATTTTCTTATAAAAACTTTAATTGTTTAAAAAAAATTCAATAACTTTTAAATTCCTACTTCTGTTTTAATTTTAAAATTTGGAGCTGGATTTTTTTTTACCATTTGTTCCTCATACCTCACTACACAAAACAACTGAGTGGAATTTAAATAAATTGAGTAGATCAGGGTATAGAAAATAGCGTTTTTTCCATAAGCGGATGCATATGGAATAAACGCTAGAAAAAAAGCACAGTTTTAGATTCATAAATTTTTTTAAAGTTTTTTTATAGATCAGAAGTTTTGAGACAGTGAGTATAAAGGTTAATTTAAAAAAATTAGACCATTTGTATAAGAATTGTAGAAGCCTTAGCCTTTCGAATGTGGGGATAATTTGAAAAATTCCAAACTGAGTAAAATAAGTTTAAGATTTCATTTACAGAAGAATCCTATTAAGTATAATCTTACTATGTTAAAAAATTTTTCTCAACAACAATAGGATATATTATTCGTTTTCACAACAAAAAATGCAAGCTAGAGACCTTAATTTTAAAAAATTGAGATGATATAAGGTGTTATCCGCTTGTTTAATGCAGTAAAATTATCTTGAAATAGACAAATGCTGTAAATGTGCAATAAAAAGGCATAACACATACTACTTACTAGATATATATTTATAAAAAGATGTGCTACTGTCATAAATCTTAAATAATAATTAATACAGTATACACTCTAAAAATAGCTTAAAATGTAAAATTTTAAACCACCAAATTTTAATATTTCAATTCCTAAATTTAATGAACAAGGCTCAATTCCTTTCCAATAGATTTAGAAGTAGCCAGAATTATGAGTAATTCCTTCTCTCTTCTTTTCTACACTTTCTCTTTTCGATTTTGCCTTTTTTTACGATTTTTCTTGCATGTTTATATTTAGATGTAGCTCGTCTTTCTCGAAAAGATTGTTTTCGCATGTCTAACATTTTCGAAACTCTTTCTGCATGGCACCCTTACTTTATTCCTAGTATTTTATGAATTCATTTTAATGTAAAACTCACAACTTTGTTATATTCGCAAATCACTTCTCTAACAGAACGATCGACACATTTTTTATACACAAATATGTCTTCAGTACACCTAGACCAAATCATATTATTTGAACTTTTATTTTAATTTTTAGTTTTGCAACAAATGCACTTTTCTAAAAGTTCCTTTGATGCCAGTCTTTGGTAAATAGGAAGTATTTTCGGTAAAAATTCTTATTTTACTGTCGTTCCAACATTTAACTTATGATTTCCTGGTTTTACATCTAGCAAACCTGGGATTTAAAGGGACATTTAAAGGGAAAATGATAAATATGGGTTACGAAAATTAACCAAAACTCCTTAAATATTTATAAGAATGTCACGTAATTTGGGTGGAATGTTATAGACATATCAAAAAATAATCTAGAATAAAAATATGAAATTGATCAAATTTGTCATTTTTTGACAAAATGAGAGAAACCGAGATCCCCTTAAGAATCTTATCAAACTCGTTTTAACCCTTGAAATACGAAAGAAGTTACTTTACATTTAATTAAAGATGAATTTAAATATAAATAAATTAGTTTTATTCTTTTGGATGCGTCATGTATCTATTTGGAAACGTATGCCATAAGAATGAACGCAGGAATAAGGTAAAAGTATGTCTGAGATATTTTTAGAAATAATTCCCTTCTGACATTCTACACTGATGATTATGAAAGTCTGAGTCGTCGAAAGCTACTTGATACAGCAATCGGAATATAATTCACCTAAGATCGCATTGCGTTGCAGAAAAGAAAGTATTATTCACACCATGGAAATTTAAGCATTCGTTTATATGTCTCATGTATTATTTGATGGATATTTCTCGTATAATTAAATTTTATTATAGTTTTATGCATATGAGGTTAAATATTTTTTGCACATATGAATTTCTTTCAGATACATAATTGTAAAAATCTCTTTTTTGTTTAATATATATTCATGGTAAATATACCATTGATGAAATATATCATTGTTGCAAATAGTATTAAATTTTAAATGTATCTTTGTAGAATTCATAACTTTTTATTTTACATTGTTTCTATGTTTATTTCCTGAAAATATTTTTTTTCTCAAATATCAAGAAGAGAATTATCAATTCGATACAATTAATATATGTCTGTCTCTCTCTCTCTCTCCCTCTCTCTCTCTCTCTCTCTCTATATATATATATATATATATATATATATATATATATATATATGTATGTATGCCGTGTTAACTAATGGTGGCCGGGGCACATAAATTAGGGTGTGGTTACAATGTCCTCCATGTTCTTAAATTTACCTCTGGAGGTCCGGGATCAAGTGATCCGATCTCGTCACTTGACTCGGTTCAAAATTACGAGATCGGTCATTTAGCCAAGTCAGATTCCGACCCTTATGGTGCTAATTCAAAACAGGAGCCGCACCTTCATCGCTCATAGCCTTCGGGAGTTGATCTGATATTTCTGTCGGTCAAGGGGCAATAAGCAACAACAACATATATATATATATATATATATATATATATATATATATATATATATATATATATATATATATATATATATATATATATATATATATATATATATATATATATATATATATATATATATATATATATATATATTTATATATATATATATATATATATATATACATATATATATATATATATATATATATTTATATATATATATATATATATATATATATATATATATATATATATATATATATATATATATATATATATATATATATATATATATATATATATATACAAATAAAGAGATCACCTCATAACATATATTAATTATGGTGTTTAATATAGATGAACGATAGAAACATTCTTATATTTTACAAGCATTTTTGTAAGATACAAAACTCTTATTGATAGATTGTGTATTTATTTTAATAAGTATACTTTCTCAAACAGTTTTATATTTCTGAGATATTGTGAGATTTCTGAGAGTATAATATCTGGGAAAAATCATGCCTTGCTTCGAATCCCACGCACGAACAAATATAAGTTAACATTGTGAATTTCTGAACGTATTAATTTGAATAATTTCTAACGTATGGCTGAAACAAATTATTTCTCAGCTAAGGCGTTTCGTATATAAATAATTTTTATTTGCGTTTCATACAAAGACTTTATATTATTTTCGTATTTGTGAGCGTCTTTCCTATCTATTCATAATGTGAAATCTTTCTTTTTTATAAATCAATAGTGATTAGATTCACATTTCTAGGGTATATCTTAATATCCTATCTTTATAACTCGAATGTTAGAATTTAATAGTATATAAGTCTATATTATACACTCATATCACTTAATTTTATTTCCAATATGTACGTTAATTCTAAGCGGATCATATAATAAATCTTATTAAAAATTAGAGAATAATATTTAACGCTCTCTATTTCTTCGTAAAATTACCACCCACATTAAAACTGCAAACATTAAAATTGTGTGCTTGAGAGATTTCGCATTAGTGATCCATTTAGAAGGTGTTTGACTATATAGAAACTCATTAAAATTTAGAGAACCATTCCTTCGTAAAATTGCCGCCTACACTAAAATGAAACTGTATAGTGTGCTCGAGAGAGTTAACATTAGCTATCGGTTTAGAAGGTGTAGTTATTTTGTGCTAGAGATTTTTTTTTTAAATTTCGGGTTATTTCCACATTGTCGACAATGCCTGTTTCACCTTTTGTGCTCACACGTCGCCGCAAATCTAACTAACTCCTTAGTTAAGACTTCTCTTAGTCAACAAGCATTTCTCTTCATGTGTTTCATATTTATTTTACCCTAGAGAATTTTTGTTAAATTTTGTCTTTTTTCACATTGTCGGAAAGGTCTACTTCACTTTTTCTGCCCACACGAGACTGCAAATCGACCTAGCACCTCAGGTGAGATTTCGTTTAGTCAACCGGCATTTTTCTACATGTGTTTTGTATTTATTTTACTGTAGAAATGGTTATTTAATATTTCGGTATTTTTTCCACATTTTCGGGGATGTCTTCTTCACCTTTTCTACCTGCACGTGGCCGCCAATCTGCCTAACGCCTCAGTTAAGACTTCTCTTAGTCAACAAGTATTTATCTTCATGTGTTTTATATTTGTTTTACCCTAGAGATATTTTGTTAAATTTTGTTTTTTTTCACATTGTCGGAAAGGTCTACTTCACTTTTTCTGCCCACACGAGACTGCAAATCGACCTAGCACCTCAGGTGAGAATTCGTTAAGTCAACCGGCATTTTTCTACATGTGTTTTGTATTTATTTTACTGTAGAAATGGTTTTTTAATACTTCGGTATTTTTTCCACATTTTCGGGGATGTCTTCTTCACCTTTTCTGCCTGCACGTGGCCGCGAATCAGTCTAGGGCTCAGTTAAGACTTCTCTTAGTCAGCAAGTATTTCTCTTCATGTGTTTTATATTTGTTTTACCCAAGAGAATTTGTTTTTAAATTTCGGTTTTTTTCATTTTGTTAGAAAAGTCTACTTTACTTTTTCTGCCCACACGAGACAGCAAATCGACCTTAGCACCACAGGTAAGAATTCGTTTAGTGAAACCGGAATTCCTCTACATGTGTTTCGTATTTACTTTACTCTAGAATTAGTTTTTGAATAGATAGTTTATTTTCCACATTTTCGGGAATGTCTTCTTCACTTTTCTTTTTCGTACGTGGCCGCAAATCGGTCCAGCGTCTCAAGTAAGATTTCTGTTAGTCAACCTGAATTTCTCTACATGTGTTTTATATTTATTTTACCCTAGAGAATTTTTTTTTGAATTTCGTTTTTTTTTCACTTTGTCGGAAAAGTCTACTTCACTTTTTCTGCCCACACGAGACTGCAAATCGACCTTAGCACCTCAGGTAAGAATTCGTTTAGTCAACCGGCATTCCTCTACATGTGTTTCGTATTTATTTTACTCTAGAATTAGTTTATGAATATTTTTTTTCCACATTCTCGGGAATGTCTTCTTCACTTTGTGGTAGAGTTAATTGCGTGGTCGTGATTTAGTATAGTAGTAGGCAATGATACCATTACTCTAAATTCTAAACAATACATTGATTTATTAACATAACACATATATGATTACACATGCAATTAAATTATTGATAATTATCAACCTAAAGAATCACTCATTATATCAAGGGATTATTTAATTCTATTATTTCACTTATTTAAATTGACTTCATTCTCAGTACGCAATATATATTATTTCTTAATTTCCGCCTATATTATAAGACTCGGGGATTTATAGACTTTTTGGCAATAGGTAATGAAAGATTACCTAGATTTGTTTGCACACTGCAGAGGGAAACATTCGCCTGCATATTCACGTGCATCGAGTGGGATATCTTTCATTAGGATTCACTTTCGCTGGGGAACGCAGTCATCAGAATCGCTATATGGCGCGGGAAGAAGCGGGCTTTAACGGCAGTATCGGTTCTTCATCTTTGGCTTGTGGGGCTTAGGCAATCTATCTTGGTTCCGCAGCTCAACTATTGTCCTCTTATAGGTAGCTTGCAGGGGTCAGGCAATCTATCTTGGCTCCGACGCTACTCTATGCTCCTCTCATCGCTAGCTTGCAGGGGTCAGGCAATCTCTCTCGGCTCCACTATTCATCTATTCTCCTCTCATCGTTGGGTTGCAGGCTTATAGCGATGCTCTAAGTCTGGGCGCAATCTCCCATATACTCTTTTTATACTTCTAGCTTACGAGGCTATGACTCTATATCTGTGTGCCGAGTTTGAGTGCCAAAATCAATCATATCTTTTCTTAATATTCTCACTCTCTCTATTTTTTATCTTCTCAACGTCCCGCCTTTTACATTTTCATTCGTCTCTCATGTTAAACCTTTTCTCCTACTTCCACTTCGATTCGCTAATTTTACCACCTAAATATTTCTTTAAACCATTCAGAGTGAGGGGCGTTTCATATTAAAACAATTCCCCTTCGACTCACCCCTGCCTTTCTAGGGATCATGTTTTCCCAGAACATCTCCTATGTGTGGGGTCATCTTATCTTTGCCAACAATTATCTTTTCATCTCGATGTCCCCTCGCTGTTTCGTCTCTTAACTGTTGCTTTTCAATTCCTCCTTCTTCATGCGGTCCTTTGTACAACAGGCGTCATTTCAATTTTTTCGTTTTATCCCCGTTTGTTCGAGTTAATTGGCTTGTCTGCACTTCTCGAACTTCTAACATACCGTATCACCACGACATTCTTCTTGTATCGTCTGGCGTCATTTCACTGTTTCATTTTCCGTCCCGTTTGATAAATTGGTTTTTGCACCTTTTCTATTTTTTTTATATATCGTAATCCACGACACTTTTCTTGTTCGCACGGGACCGCAAATTGGACCAGCGTCCCAAGTAAGATTTCTCTTAGTCGACCTGAATTTCTCTACATGTATTTTATATTTATTTTACGCTAGAGAATTTTAAAAAAATTTCGGGAGATTTTCCACATTATCGGAAAGGTCTAAATTCACTTTCTGTTTTTTCCCCTGGCGATACATGGCTGCAAATCAGTCCATCACCTCCTATAAGACATTTTTTAGTAGATAGAGAATGCTCAACATCAGCGGTTCCCAATCGGTGGGTCACGGAAGGATTGCAGGTGGTTCGCGACTCGATCCTAAAACTATCAGAAACCATCGAATAAACAATCAAAAAAGATAAGAAAAATCGAAACTTACTTAAAAACAGCAATTTTACATATTGATAGATTGTGATAAAAATTTTCTTAACTGTAATTATATCAAAGCTGTATGATTTTTTTTTGCCTGAAAAATTAAAATGGTCTTTGTGTACTTTTATAATTGTAGTTTTTATCTTCACCTAGGAACACTTGTTAGTGAGTATGAAAGCACTTGTAGCATAAATTGCAACCATACACCTATATATATATATATATATATATATATATATATATATATATATATATATATATATATATATATATATATATAATATTAAAAACTAGTAATTTCTTAATTCAACACTCTTAACATTTAAAAACTATTAATTCCTCACTTTACTATTCCAAATTACAAACCCTTTTTTAATTCCTTGAAACAGGTAATTCCCTTTGGGCATTCGCGTTAAATTCCATTTTAAAATCTAACATTATTCTAAATTCCCTGCGGCGTTCGAAACTAATTTCACTTTTGATTCTAAGTTCTAATAACCTCGAGAGAAAATATTAAATGGCTGCCTGTTGACTCGAAAACTAAACTTGCGTAGCGTGTTCAGAAAATTAAATGCTTTAGCGCATTAGTGACGCCTTTTCCTAACTTTTAACCAATTAAACCCTACTACGATCACGTGATGAGATAGAGTCTATATAACTCGTGACGTCCGGAAGTAGGACGGATTTTCTGTAATTGCTTTGCTGCACGCACACCGACGGATCGGTCGGTGAAATAAAAGTTTTTCCGTAAGAAGCCGGGATTGTCGTACTTCAGTATGGAGTGAGTTTTACTCTATTAACAGTACCTTCTCACCGTAGCATGGGAGATTAGATATCTATTGGGCCAGTGTCTGTCTCCCATGTTACATAAAAAGTCGGCGAGGATGGTTACCTCTGCCGTGAAAATCCCAAGGATATTCCAAGTTTTTTTTTCTTTCTTCTAACGACGAGGATTCTTCAACTGACGGAGAAGGTTCGCTTGTTTTTTTTTCTACCGGCGTCGAGGCGTGCGGTGCTGAGGCGAAAGTTTTTCTCTCCTCGCTTTTTTCAACAAAAATGATGGCAATAAAAGGGTTCTACAGTTCATAGTTCTTTTGCATGGATTCTTCTGCCAAGACGTCATCGTAAGGATTTTGCTGCAGCACGGTGTTTTTCAAGCTCATTTTCCCAAATTTTCATAAAATATAATTAAACTGTCTTCATTCGTGCAACCGTATGCAGAGTTGGGACAACATTCCTGTGAATTTTAGTCGGTTTTTTTTCTCTTCTCTCTCCAATGCACACAGGAGTGCATTCATTACGGACTGTAACTGGAACTACACGACCACTCTACAAGTTTTCTGTGCCTTCTAAAAAGTGCGTAATCCCCACCATTTAAAAATCGTCGGTGTGGGTGAAAATTTAGTATAACATGATTTCTTTTCGGTGTAAGTCAAGTTTTCATTTTGATTCCTGAGTGCATGCCCAGCGCTGCTCTGTGGAGATTTTAAGAGTGTTGTGTTTTTTTTTTTCACTCTGTTCAAAAGGATTTTGGAATCTTCAACGAGACAAGCATCACATGACCAGGTTGTATGTCTCCCATCATAAACTTTTTAAAATTGTTTTGTAAACTGTGATTTCTATGCTATAGAAAGTATGATATTCCTATTTGACGTATTAATTTAAAATATTGTGATAGTTTTAGTAATGGAGGAAAAAATATAAAAACAGTACAGGAAAGATTTTTTTTTAATGTGATTGTATGATATTATATTCTTGTTTTTAATTGAAATATATAATTGTGATATTGTGTTAAACTTATAAAATGGAAGAAACAAATATAAAAACAGAAATTCAGGGAGGGACAACAGCAGATAATAAAATTGGGACAGAATGCAAGGACCATTTTCAACTTGAAAATTTAGAGAGGGAATTCAGGGATTTTATTCCTTTTGACCCAGAGGGGGGAATGAAACTACAAAAATGGCTTGCCTATATTGAGCAGAAATTTTCCCAAACAAATGTTCCAAATGAACAAAAGATAAAATGTATTTCAAAATTTCTCAAAGGGAAAGCTCTAACGATTTTTATAAACTTTTGCCTAGACATTCAAGATTGGACAGAATTAAAAGACACTTTGCAAGAATTATTCTTTGAGGCAGATAGCGTGGAATTCTCTGAATTTTCTAATTTGAAATTTGAATATAATGATGACTTAACCAAATATTTTCAAAAAAAAAATTGATGTAGGAAAGAGATTGGGGTTATCACAGAAGTTAATACTAGAAGGCCTAACACAAGGCCTAAATGCTCAAATGAGAATGACCATAGCTGCAAATCCTCCTCAAACCACAACAGAATGGATAGTGTTGGCTAATAAGCTAATCAAAATAAATTATGAAGGAAACAAAGCTAATCAAGGGGATCGGTATAACTTTTTTAACACTAGATTTGAAAATAGTAACCAATTCCGACAGAATTATTACAACCAAACTCAAGTTAGGATGAATTATAGCCCAACTCATCAATTTAGACAAAATTACTCTTCCCAGCCTCAATTTAGACCTAATAATAATCAACAAACTCAGTCTAGATCTAATTATAGTCAGCAGCAACAATTCAGACAATGGCAACCCAGAGATCACAAGTTGAATAGAAATTTTGCACCCAATCCCAATAACCAAATTTATCACCACCAACAATATGCAGACTTACCATCTAGACCCTGTCGAAAATGTTCTAACTTTGGCATAAGTAATGCTTACCATTGGGAACAAACTTGCTCCATTAATGAGAGATTTGATAAGATGTGGTGTCAGACAAAAAACATCATTATGAGGAACCTGAATTTGAAAGTTTCTGATATGTTTAACCCTTATGAAGAGAACTCGCAAAAAGAAAATGATATTTTCTGTATTGATTATGATGTAAATGACAATTTTAATGAACACTCTGGTGGAATAAAAACAGAAAGTACCCCAAATTATGAAAATGTTGACATTAATGATCAAATCATAAAGTTAGATGTTGATAGGGAAGTAAAGAATTTATTGCACAAAAATAATAGACTGTTTTCAACTAACAAATATGACATAGGCAAAATAAGGATGGAACCGCAAAGAATAATCCTAAATTCTGATTTACCAGTGAGTCTATGAGCATACAGGACTTCGCCAATTGAGGAAAAAGAGATCAGGACCCAAATTAAAAATTTGTTAGAAGCAGGAATCATAAAAGAATCACATAGTTCATACTCAAGTCCTGTGACTTTGGCAAGAAAGCGAAATGAAGGAAAAACTAGACTTTGTATTGATTTCAGAAAACTAAATTTAATTACTAAGACAGATGCAGAACCCTTACCCAGAATTTATGATATTCTAGATAAATTAAGCAGAGCTAATTATTTTTCAACTTTAGACCTTACCTCAGGGTATTGGCATGTACCCGTCCACCCAAAAGATACTGAGAAATTGGCATTTGCCACCACTTTTGGCTTATACGAGTGGCTAAGACTTCCATTTGGCTTAAAGAATGCCCCTGCAATATTCAATAGGACTTTCAGGAGAATTTTAGATAAATATAAAGTTAACTTTGCATGCCACTATTTCGATGATATTATAATTTTTTCAGACTCCAAAGAACAACACCTTGAACATTTAGATACACTGTTTAACATTTTCAAAAAAGAGAATATCAAGTTAAAATTAACTAAATGTACTTTTCTGCAACAACAAATTAATTTTCTTGGATATAATGTAACAAATGGGAAAATTGCCCAGACAACATTAACATTGAAAAGATAAAGTGTTTAAAACCACCAACTAATGTAAAAGAACTCCAAAGATTCATGGGCACAATAAATGTGTATAATAAGTTTATTCCAAAATATGCAAAAGTGACATCCATTAAATACATTATTGAAAAAGGGAGTAAAATGGGGATGGTCAGACAAGTGCCAAGAAGCTTTTGAGGATCTTAAGAATTTATTGATTTGTAAACCAATATTGCAATTGTATGATGTAAACAAAGACTGTCATTTATTTGTGGATGCTAGTAAACATCAAGTTGGAGCTGTTTTAAAATAGCCAGGTGAAGATGAGGTGTTGCATCCCATAGCATATCACTCTCGTGTATTAAAGGACTATGAGACAAACTATTCTATTACTGAACTTGAGTGTTTGGCAATTGTGGACAGTTTAGACAGGTACTATCATTATCTCCACGGGAAAAAGTTCACAATTCACACAGACCATGCTGCCTTAGTTTGGCTTAAAAATGTGAAAAATCTTCGAGGTCGACTCTTTCGCTGGTCATTAAAACTAAGTATGTTCGACTATGAAATTAAATACCAGAAGGGAACTGCAAATATTGAAGATGACATGCCTTCAAGAAACCCTATTCTAGAACCTAAAACCCAAATAAATCATTTAATTGAACTAAGAAAAATTGTAGAATTTCAAAATAAAGACAATGTACAGGGACTTATAAATATAAAAAAATAAATGATGTAATCTACGTGAGAAAGAAAGGATTTTTAAAAATTGTAGTGCCATTTTCATTGAGGTTAGAAATTTTAAAAAAGAGCCCACGAGGACTATGGACACC
This sequence comes from Dolomedes plantarius, assembly GCA_907164885.2. Taxonomy (NCBI): domain Eukaryota; kingdom Metazoa; phylum Arthropoda; class Arachnida; order Araneae; family Dolomedidae; genus Dolomedes; species Dolomedes plantarius. The sequence goes on along the minus strand of OU015490.1, from coordinate 3,093,980 downwards.
CTGGAATAAATAAAACAATGCACTTACTTACACCCGAATATTATTGGCCCAAAATCAATGAGGACATTAGTAGTTATGTTAAACATTGCCATACTTGTCAATTGAACAAAAAGAAAAGACAGAAAAGGTTTGGATTGCTGCAAGAAGTACCTCCGACAGACAAACCCTTCGAGTGCTTAAGTTTAGACACAGTAGGCGGATTTAACTACTATAATTCCACAAAGAAATATTTACATTTGATAATTGATCATGCAACGCGTTATATTTGGGCTTTTCCATCAAAAAGCGTAACTACTGAAACTTATACAAATTGCTTAAAACAAATATTCCAAATTCAAACACCAAAAAAATTGCTAACAGACAGAAATGCAGCTTTTACATGTTCAAAGTTTAGAAGATTTTTAGAGCATAATAATGTGCAACAATTACTTACATCGAGTCATCATCCACAAACGAATGGGAAGGTAGAGAGGGTAAATCAAACAATAATTACTAGATTAAGGTGCAAAGTACATAACTCAACAAGCAAAACTCCTTGGACAACCCTATTAATTAATACAATCATACGCCTCATTCAGTTACCCAAATGACCCCAGCTTACCTACTTTTTGGAATATTACCTTATGAACCTCATGTTAAAAAACAAGATTTTTATCCTCAGGTGGATGAGGCGAGAAAATTAGCCAAAGAAAGGACAATTAATTACCATAATAGGAATAAAGTAAAATATGATGCGTTTTGTAGAATCTAAATTTAATGTTGGAGATTTAGTGTTATTCGAAGAATTTCACTACCCTAATACAAGAAAATTAAGCTCACCCTATTCTGGACCTTAGACTATTCTAAAACAAATGTCAAAAGTTAATTATGAAATTGATAAACCAAATTTTCACACTTAACGAGATTCTGAAATTGTCCATGCTTGCAGATTAAGATATTATAATGCACCAGAGAACTTAAAACTACACCACGAATAATGACAAACATTAGATCCATTTTTTTTTCTTTTCTATGTGATGCTTAACATCATTATATTTTTTAAATTGATATAATTAATTATGTGTTGTCCTACCAAAGATATTTAAAAAAAAAAACACCTGTCTTACTTAAACTTTTTTCTTAAGAATACAATTATATGTGAATTTTTTTTGGATCTCAATTTAAACACCGACTATGACAACTCTACTTCTTTAACCTTTCAGTAAATTTTCTATTTCTTGAAAAACACTTTCCTATCACCCACCTCTAGAATCGTGTTGGATGTCGTCCCAACTGTTTAAGATCTTATTAATTTTTTTTTTGCTATTTGTTTTTAATTCATCAACTCAGTCACTTAAAGTGCTGAAGATCATATGCTTGAGTAATGACTAAAACAGGGCTGGGATAGCCACTCCTTTTGTCCTCCCATTTCTATATATTATACTCCCACAGGTATGACAACTGCACCTTTTCCTTTTTCTCCATCTTTGTACTATGCAAGATGCTGTTTTTCAATGCAGTCATATTCTGTCGGAGATTCACGGTTAGTCCACTGTACGGCTAAAAAGACTCTTCCTCCTTATTAGTCAGAGAACAATAGGGAGAAAGAAACAAATGATTATTGAAATTAGAGTAATAAGAAATATAAGGATATTGAAAAGAGAATTTTTTTTGATAATAAGTAATATTGAAATAAAGGAGATAAGGGATATTACGAAAAAAATAATGAGATAAATAAAGATACGAAAACTAGATAATGAGTAATATGTTCTGTAATTTTTATATACAATTGATATATTTGAAGTGTGATTTTATTAAAACTTGTGATTTTTATTGAAAGTGTGATTTTTATTATAAACTGTGGTTTTTATTATGTAACTAAAGAACTAATTTTCTTTAAATGTAAACAAGTCAAGATAATGTGATGTTTATGTATTCTACGTTTGTGAAGCAGAAATAACACAGCACTAAAAAGACTGTGATTTTTTTTTATGCAACCAACTACAAAGGACTAATTTTTTTTAACTTAAGCCAAGAAATTGTGATTTTTTTGTGTATTCTGCACTTGCGAGATGATAGGTCACAGAACCTACCGAACTGTGATTTTTTTTTGTACTTTTCTCAAGCAACATACTGTAGCTAACATAACAAGGACAATGAATCATAAGCTAACATGTGTACCTTACAAACTTTTTGGACTCACCCCAATGTTGTGAGAGTTGAGGAGGAAAGTACAATAACTCCAAATTGTTATTGTCATGTTCTATTCCATTTACTTAACATGTTTGTTTGTTGATTTTGATATTTTCATTGTTATATTCTATTATTTGTGTGAGTCGACTCAAAATTAAAACTGATGTAGAGTGAAAATTTGATAAGTTAGTTTTTTTTTACTTAGTTAAATTTAATTGATTTTTTTTTCTGAGATTTTGTTGTGTTGGGAGACGTCCCTATTCAACAGGTTTCAAATACATACTTATGTAGAATCTTCAATTTAATATTATGTGTACTTCTTTTTAGTGATTTTATATATATTTTTCAGTAAATTTGATAATGTTGCTATGTCAGCTCATCACGTGATCTTTAAAAATTTTTTTACAATTTAACTTTAATTGAAATTGATTCGTTAACTTATTCCAAATTTTTTAATGCCCAGTCTTCTCACTCATCTGAGTGAGTCTGCCCTCCAATGCAGGCATTGTAGGTCAGCCTCTCTTCTGACGGGGGGGATATTCTATAATATTAAAAACTAGTAATTTCTTAATTCAACACTCTTAACATTTGAAAACTATTAATTCCTCACTTTACTATTCCAAATTACAAACTTTTTTTTAATTCCTTGAAACAGGTAATTCCCTTTGGGCATTCGCGTTAAATTCCATTTTAAAATCTAACATTATTCTAAATTCCCTGCGGCGTTCGAAACTAATTTCACTTTTGATTCTAAGTTCTAATAACCTCGAGAGAAAATATTAAATGGCTGCCTGTTGACTCGAAAACTAAACTTGCGTAGCGTGTTCAGAAAATTAAATGCTTTAGCGCATTAGTGACGCATTTTCCTAACTTTTAACCAATTAAACCCTACTACGATCACGTGATGAGATAGAGTCTATATAACTCGTGACGTCCGGAAGTAGGACGGATTTTCTGTAATTGCTTTGCTGCATGCACACCGACGGATCAGTCGGTGAAATAAAAGTTTTTCCGTAAGAAGCCGGGATTGTTGTACTTGAGTATGGAGTGAGTTTTACTCTATTAACAGCACCTTCTCACCGTAGCATGGGAGATTAGATATCTATTGGGCCAGTGTCTGTCTCCCATGTTACATATATATATATATATATATATATATATATATATATATATATATTATATATATATACGTAGGTAGGCTGAAAAGTAATGCACGCATGCTTGTAGAGAGTGAGCGAATTGACCTTCAAAACAGCGCCAAGTGCCATTTGGAGGTTCCATCCCTCCTCAATACGCATGCGCAGGTTTGAAATCGTTGTGTTCATCCTGTGTATTTTGAAAAGCGGCAGTATGGAGACGTGTTCTAGTGCTATGTCTACGGCGAGTTATACAGCGCGCTGTTATCGAATTTTTAACAGCTGAAAAAGTGAGTCCTACTGAGATTCATAGTCGTTTAAAGGCTGTTTAAGTTGACGATGCTGTTAATAGGGGTACTGTAAATCGATGGGTAATAAAATTTCGTGGTTTAGAGCCTAGAAAAGCCATAATCGTTGATGAAACATGCAACGGACGTCCGATCACTGCCACAGACGATGAACATCGCAAACTCGCCGACGATTTGATTAAAAATGGCCGGCAAATCACTCAAAAGCGTATCGCAAACCATAATGGAGTATCCAAGGAATGTTTCTGTTTCATTATAGAACGATTGGGATACCGTAAAATCTGTGCTCGATGGGTACCACGCCGTCTCACAGGCGAGAACAGCGTCGGACTGGAGAGGCTCTGCGAAACCTGAAGTTTGAACCGATTCCACACCCTCTTTATTCCTCCGATCTTGCGCCTTGCAATTTTTATTTTTTTTCCTCTACTCAAGAGAGACCTAAAGGGTAATCATTACACCTCGGACGATGTGGTGAAGGCAGCTGTCAAGTCGTGAATTCGAGAAAAGTCGGAAGAATTTTTCATTGACGGAATGAGTACCAACGCGGAATGGGTACGTGTGCAAGCTTCTTTGACGACACTTAGGGTCCCATGGTAGTGTCCGTTGAAGGAGAATTTCACTTTTGGGAATAGGAAATAGTCTGCTGGTGCCAAATCGGGACTGTAAGGTGGTTGGGGAAACGTCGCGATTCCGTTTATAGTCAGGTACTCGGTTACCTTGAAGCAGATGAGGGTGGGTGCACTGGGACGAGTTTATTGCAGATCATTCGCATCGCCAAATTTCATTGATAATGCTGTGCACTGTCATTTTGGCAATGCCAATTTTATCAGTGACCACGCGCACACTTAACCGACGGTCTGAATTCAGCACTTCACGCACTCGTTGCACGTTGTCGTCGGTTCTTGAGGTCTCTGGCCGTCCAGCACGGAGCCCGTCCTCCACACTCTCTCAGCCATCTTTGAAGAGCTTGTGCCACTTAAAAACTGCAGTTTGTGACATGCTTTCATCCTTGAACACTTAGCGAATCATGCCCATAGTCTCTGTATTCGATTTCCCCAGTCCAACACAAAATTTGATGGCGTACCGCTGTTCAATCGTTAGCTGCATTTTGCGCTTGCACCGAATCACTCGACAGGAGTCCACTAAAAATACAATCTAGCCTGTACGAACGCTCGCAGGGGACTGGCGCTTAATGCGTCTTGTAAGTCACATTCTCCACCACCGAGAATGCATGGTACGAGCGCGCTCCGACGTACAGTCACGTCAGGAAAAAATTGTCCCGATACTTTTTATACAAACCCTGTATGTCCGAAACCGTCAAAATGACGGCTGCTGTATTTTTAGTGTTAAACTCGTAATATCAATAAACGGTATGACCCTGAAATGTTAATTTTTTTCAAAATAAACCTTCTACTTCGGTAGAACATCGAAATTAGCTTGAAATCTATACAACCTATGAAGGTTAAATAACTCAAACAATTATCTGTTCCTTTGTTGATAATAGCTCTTCTTTGGCCCACATAACACAAGAACAATAAAACATAAAACAAATGTAATAAATGTTTCTCTTTCGTCTTACTCCCAATGAGTTTTTTTAATCTCTATTCATGTTTGCTTAAGTCTATAATTAAACTGATCTATAAATGCATGGACCTTAACAATTATAGGAATGTTAGAAAATAATTATAGTCAAAATCCAAATTTCTTAATTATGTCTCTAAATATTATGAGAAATAATACAATATTTTCATTATCAGCCAAAAACAAATGTAAATGTTAAATTATCAGGTACTGTGATTCGCAAACTTGTGTAAATAGAAAATTAGTTTGCAAATGAAATATTTTCGATTTAAACTTTCAAATAAAAGTGTACAAAACACATAACAATTTAAATAGATACCGACAAAATATTATTTTAATAAACTAAACGTTAAAATATTAGAAAAAATAACTTTTTTTATCAAAAATAAAACTACACTGGTGTAAGAAATTAAGAGAATTTGCAGACTTAGTCGATTATCTCTAGAACTACTGTACCGATTTAAATGAAATTTTATAAGTACATACATTGATACAATACAAAACAAATAACCATTCAATAATTGTAATACACACGCATGATCATGCGTAACACTCGTTGGAGTCGGAAGGTATGAAACAGCGGTTGCAGAATAAAGAAAACATTGGTTAATAGATGGGTTAATAAGGGATATGGTCCCCTCTTACAGATATACAGGTCTCGCAGCGTGATTTCATACTTGAAATAATACACTTTATCATTTCCTGTGGCAATTGGTCCCACTAGTTCCGCAACGCTGTTTTCATTCCCTGGATGGTTCTTGGAGGGGGGTTGAGAGATGCAATTGAGCTTTCCTGACCGTCCCAGACATGATCTATAGGGTTAAGGTCTGGAGATCTGGCTGGCTAATCCATCCGGCGAATATCCTCACTCTCTAGAAATTCGTCGACCAGAAGAGCTCTATGTGGCCTCGCGTTATCGTCCATTAAAATTAACTCAGGGCCAACTGCACCCCTTAAAAGGTGAACATAGAGCTCTAAGACTTCATCCCTATACCTCACTGAAGAGAACGGTCGCTCATTGATCTATACTCCAATCTTTATGCTCTCTGCACCATGATAAACGGATTCTCCTGATCGTAGAAGTGCGCGGGACGCAAACAGCAGGTCTTCTTTCAGACAACCCTCTCGCATGAAGTCTTATGGAAACAGTCACTCTTGATACACGGGTTCCTGTGGCTGCATCCTGTGGCTCAAGTCACGAGAGAGCTGAGAAGGTGTAGCACTCATGTTACGCCTCGCTATAATCGACAAATGGCGACCTTTTCTGGCCGTCGTGGCTCTTGGACGACCTTGAACAGGCTTTCTCTCGATGGATCTGGTATCCTGGAACTGTTTCCATACGTTACACACGACGCTGGGCGTTATATTGAACTCTCTACAAATTTGGACTTGAGATTGGCCTGCTTCTAGCCTCCCCACAATTCGCAACCTCATTCCATCATCTAAACGTTGGTGGTTACTCCTTTTTACTGTTGCAATTTGAAATTAACCGATTGCTGCAAAATAACACCATCTATTAACCCATTTTTTTGTTTATTCTGCAACCTCTGTTTCATAACTTCCGACTCCAACGAGTGTTACGCACGATCATGCGTGTGTATTACAATTATTGAATGGTTATTTGTTTCGTATTGTATCAATGTATGTACATATCAAATTTCATTAAAATCGGTACAGTAGTTCCAGAGATAATCAACCAAGTCTGCAAATCCTCTTAATTTTTTATACCAGTGTATGTTTAAACATAGTATATATTATGAACTGGAAATAGTTAAAATAAAGTATACACTCCCATAACAAGCTTTATATGCATTAAATAATCTTATGAATAACCTCTGGCAGCTAATTACTTAAAGAATAACGTTTTAAAAAATATCAATTTAAAATTTTTGTTTGGTTGCTATAAACACTTGAGGATGTTAATTATTTCTATTAATACTGTGCTAGTTAGTATTTTTGTAGCTGAGAAATAACTTTTTTACGTTTATCTAGTATTCTTATTTTAATGGACATAAAATAAATATATTAAATTTTCCTTAATGTAATTTTCCAGGACCCCTACATAAATCAGTCTGGAAATTTTGTTTTAATTCTTTCATTCAAAAAACTTTCATAAGAAAGTAATTATAACAAAAACAACTTGTTTTGAGATTATAATTACTTACCAAGGTGTTATTGATAAAATTCGTTATTTTTTTTCTGTCTTTGATATACGTGCAAAGTTGCATTTTTATTACAAATTTTGGAGAACTTTGAAGAAAAAACAGAAACACAAATTTGTTGAAGTAATAGCAGCACCTTTGTGTTTATTAAAGTTACCTATCTTACACTAATCTGCGAGTAGCTTTAAAAAAACTGTGTGTATGTATTTCTGAATGTTCTAGAAAAAATATCGTGACTTATAAAGAAGGATTTCTGCTTACTCTTACATACTGTATAAAAAAGAAGAAAAAAAACTCATGTAAAAATCAAAAGGACAATGCATAAAAATTAATATATTCGACTACGATGCATCTATCGCAATAAACAGACAAACGATAGCTGAGTAAATACATTAACCTTTTACAGGCCGAATTCAGTTCCCAGTACATTTTAATCTTTAATGTCTTATATTTCAAATTCTAATATTTTAGTTTAGACATATCACATCAGAAAATAGGAAAAAAAAATAATGTATTTTGAAGGTTATTCCCATTTGGGAACATTGACCACATATGATTATACATCGTGAAAAATTTGGAAATGCGTTATTATGACTAAAATTTAAAAAAAATACTTAAGTTTCTTATGAAAATGTGCATTTTTACAAAAATAACAATACATGTTATTGATAAAATATGATAATGAAAAAAAAACTGTAAAATGTGCTATTCAGTAAAATTTTAAATGCTTCATTCTGTTTCATGTCTGAATTCCAAGTTATGCAGTAAAACAATTCAAATGCCTCTGTCTCTTACACTCATTAGATACCAATCTTGCATTTTGTCCACATTTTACACATCTTCCTCGAGTAGCTCCCGTTGGGTAATATCCATCACTCTTTCTCAATGTTGCACAGGTGTGAAATTTTGATCCGGGTTGAATCCATTTTTTCTTGGCTCAACTCGTTATAGGGCCATTGCGACTTCTCAACGAATCTCTAGATGAGGAAATTGGCTAATTCGAAGACGAGTTGCCTTATATAAAAGACATTCAGCAACGCAACCATATTGAAAAAAATTGCAAATAAATTCCACCACCGTTTTTAACTACAAAGTTCAGGTCTGTAACTGCTCAGCATTCTTTCTAAGAAGTCTGCCCCTCTTAGACTTTAATAATTACTTAAAACTGAGAGATCATCATATGAAAGGTTCAGAGTTAAAGTGTACAAAGTCCACGAGATTCAGTTCTAAAAAAACTGATCTCAAAGTTTAACGGTTATAATTAATTGACTTGAGTTTCTTTTTTTCCATCAGTAACGTTGCACCATGTTTTATTTAAACTACTTTACTGTTATTGTTATAAATAATTACAAGATAAAAATAACTTTTTATATACCATGTTTTTAAATTTTCTGTGAATCATATAAACTTGACAATTCTATGCATTAATAAATACACTGCTGGCCACTGTAAATGCAACACCCTGAATGAAACATGCAAATAACATGAAATTTACAACATGCATTAGCGGAGGTGAGATATGCAAATGATTAGAATTTCAGCACAGACGCACATCACGCGCGCCTATGGCGCCACTTCAAAGCGCAATTTAACGCTTGGAGATTTCGACGATTTCAAGTTCGGCAATTGTGTTTTTCTTGAGGTTTTTTCGAAAAAACGATCAATTATGCCTCGTCGAAAACAGCGATCATCTTTTGATCAAGTATCCAAGCTCGACAGAGGAAGGATAGTGGCCTACCGAGATTGTGGATTATCTTTCAGGGAAATCGGTAGTCGTGTTGGACGAAACCAAACAACTGTAATGCGGATATGTGATCGTTGGATGCAGGAGGGTACAACGGACCGGCGTGTTCGATCGCATCCACCTCAGCGCACCACTTCCAATGATGACAGGCAAATTGTGCGCATGGCAGTGACGGATCGCTCAGTCACATCACGAACCATAGCACACAGCACATGCAGTCTGTAACGCATCATCCAGTGTCTGCGCGTACCATTCGACGCCGTTTACAGCAGAGTGGTCTGTCCGCAAGACGTCCATTGCTTTGTCTACCCTTGACGCAGAACCACAGACGTCTCCGCCGCCAATGGTGCGATGACAGAAGGATGTGGACGGCAGAATGGAATGAAATTGTCTTTACTGACGAGTCATGCTTCTGTCTGCAACACCACGATGGTCGCATTCGAGTCTGGAGACACCGTGAAGAGAGGATGCTGAACAGCTGCGTTATGCACCGCCACACTGGTCCTGCACCGGGTATTATGGTATGGGGTGGTATTGGATATCACTCACGCACACCTCTAGTACGCATTGCCGGTACTTTAAACAGCCAGCGCTACATCTCCGAGGTGTTGGAGCCAGTTGTCCTTCCTTACCTTCAGGGCTTGCCAACAGCCATATTTCAACAGGATAATGCTCGACCACACGTGGCACGCATTGTCCAACGGTTCTTCGTCAGTCGCCATATTGAACTGCTTCCCTGGCCGCCTCGCTCTCCGGATCTTTCGCCGATAGAAAACATGTGGTCTATGATTGGTCTACGATTGACCCAGATTCCATCCCCAGCTGCCACAGCAGATCAACTCTGGCAACGTGTGGAAGCTGCTTGGTTTGCTGTACCCCTAGAACTCATCCAAAGTTTCTTTGAATCAATGACGAGGCGTGTGGCAGCGGTGATCTCCAACAATGGTGGCTACACTGGCTACTGATTTTGGCAGGAACCACACTTCACAGAAGTCTATAAATTTAATCATTTGATACTTGGTCAACATGTTATGTACAAAATAAATTTTGTTGTGATATCTCTTGCCTTTCTTTGTGTTGCAATTTGGGTGGCCAGCAGTGTACTTAAAAATTTTTTTTTGATGAATTATCACATCAACTTGAAAGAAAATGAAGTTAATTGGAAAGTAACTTGCATTTAATTTTTCATTCCCGTCCCGGTCAATAGATGGCAACATTCTACAAAACAAAATTAACTGAAAATGTTCTCAATGCTGCTTAAAGATGGCTAAATGTATTAAAATAATGCATTGTCATCATGTTCTTAGCTATTCTAAAAGTTTCAAATGTCTAGCTAGTATGAAAGTTAGTTAAAAATCGATTGCAAGATTTGTACTAGACAAACACACACACAAACAAACAAACAATCAAGAAATCGAGTTAATAAAAACATGGTGATAACTACAAGATAAAAAGAACTTTTTATATACCATGTTTTAAATTTTCTGTTGAATCATATAAACTTGACAATTCTATGTATTAATAAATACTTTTTATATTTTTTTTGATGAATTATCCCATCAGCTTGAAAGAAAATGAAGGTAATTGGAAGTTAACTTGCATTTAGCTTTTCGTTCCCGTTCCGGCCAATAGACGGCTGCACCAGTCTACAAAACAAAGAACATAAGTGAACATAACTGAAAATTAATTTAATTCTGCTTAAAGATGGCTAAAAGTATTAAAAGGATGCATTGTCATCGTGTTCTGAGCTATTCTAAAAGTTTCAAATGTCTAGCTAGTCGGGAAGTTAGTTAAAAATCGATGGCAAGATTTGTACTAGACAAACACACACGCAAACAAACAAACAAGAAAGCGAGTTAATAAAAACATGGTAAAAATACAGTATTATTAAGCGAACCCCACAGAATTTGGTTCCCTCGTCTTCCGAAACTTTATACTTTGGGAGATTTTTATCATAAAAACACATATGTAAGCAGATAGTTTCATCAAATCAAGGGTCATTCTTACATTTCTGTCCGAACATGAAATTATGAGTTTTTAAGTTAGATTATTTTCTCTTAAATGTCCTCAAACACAAGAAGATCCTCAAAACCCCTACCTTCCAAAGTCCCGTCACAAACATACATCTAGCAAGTAGAATCATCGATTCATTTACCACAATTGCATACGAACATATTTTTGTTTTGTATAATGCAATAAAGTTAACAATTTTGGAAAAGTTAATGTCGTTTCGAAAATCAAAATTGAAAACATAAGTCTTATTTAAAGCTGAGTTATTGTCATCGTTAAGGATATGCTTCGCTCTTTCAGCATGAAATCAATTTTTCGCACTTCAATTTTTTTTCGGAGTCTTCTTTACACTTCATTTTATGCATAATATCATCAAACAAACTGCAAGTGCCTTTTGAAGGGCCCTTAATTCTAAAGGTTCCACCGACCACAGCGATAAGCTTATACGGCATATTTAAAATCGCTAGTGAACATATTACAATTTACATTTACAGCTTACATTATATACATACAATTTTACATTTAAGGTGCTCTTTCAATTACTCTTACTGTTACTATTTCCTTTACCATTGCATTAATAATGTATTACGATTTACAATTTCAATTTACATTATATACTAACAATTTTACATTTTTGATGCAATTTCAATTACCATTTCAATTACAATAACATTTACCACTACATTATGGATACATTGCAATTTTGAATTACGATTTACATTCTATACTCACAAATTACATTCAAGGTAAAATTTCAATACAATTACTTTACTCTTACAATTCCGCATTTAAGATGCAATTTCAAACAAAATTACACTTACTATTGCATTAAACAATTACATTACATACATAATACAATTGTATTACAAAAGATTAACAATCCGTTTTACTGGTAAACATTTTTATAATAATTATTTCTTCTAAAGTAATTGAATCATTCTTTTTTTGATTAATTTCAAGCATTAATTTGCTCATATTCCTCCAATACACTTACTATTGCATTTAACAATTACACTACACACATCTTACAATTTAAATTACATTTTATATTATATACTTACAATTTTACATTTTAGGAGCAATTACAATTACCAATTACACTCAGAAGTAAATTAACCATTACGCTATAAGCATATTGCAATTTTTGAAGGGCCCTTAAAGTGTAAATTGATTTTTCTTGAGAATACTTGATAACAGTATTTACTTTTCATTCAATGGCTGTTTGATTTCATCCTCACACTTCGCAACATAGAAATCGTACATTTAAACCATGTTAAGTTTACGATGCAGGTAGTTTTTGTTGGCATAACTGTTTCGTGATTGGTGACTCTTGTAGCAAGGGAAAAATTTTATGTGGGCACGGCATCAGAAAAATCAGTTTTGTTTGAAGTTTCCTAACTACAACTGCTATCAATCACTAAAAAAACCCCTTTTTGTTGAGGCATATATAATGTCTTCCCAAACTTATTCTCAATATTTTAGGAAAAATTTCTTGAAAAATCTCTCATTTTTTCATCTTTAGGAAATAGCGAAATAGTCTGGTTTTAGCTGAACCGCGGCCACCCTTTGGACCGTGGTCCAAACGTGGACCTCATACTCTTTGAGCTCTGTTATAACCAACGCGAGAAAAAGTTTTGTTTAGAATGGTCTGAGAATTTCCTAAACGACATAAATGTTTTTTTCCTTTAAAACTGCTTGTGAGGTAAGTTCAGGGAAATGAAATACGTAAAATTACAGAATACACCTACAGAGCGCGTGCTTGTCCCAAACTCAGAAAATGGACTTGGTCAGTTATAGCTGTGAAAGAAACTCAATTGTTATTCAGTGTACATTGAACTGTTGCCATCTGATGATTAAAATTAATAGAACGAACTTTGAACACTATTGCATTGAAAAAAAAAATGTTTTTCCTGTGTCATAACAGTGTTTGTACGAAAGGGCCAAAAAGTGGTGTTAGTTCACTTTAACTCTGAACCCTCCATATTTGGTATTTTGCATTACTCTTCTTTTTGTATAAGTTACAAATATATATGTGCTGTGGGTGTTGGCGTGTGTGCATGTTTGAATTTCTTTTATAAACTTAAATAATTTCTGCGTTATACACATTCAAATATAATATTTAATGAAAATCTTTAAAGACGCCTGATTCTCAGTCAAAAGATTAGCAGCTGCACATAGTTATAATTAAAAATTATAGCTATGGGAATTTTTAAAATTGAAAACTTTAAAAATACATAACTTGAGAGTTGAGGTATTTGTCAAAAATATAAGTTGAGGGAGGGTTTAATGTGAACTATTAATCATTGAAAAATGTGTTACTTTTCAGAAGGGGAAAACATTATTCTAAAATACTGACTGCGTTAATGTTAGATGTAAACCAATATTTATTTATTACGTTTCTGGATACTAATTTTATGAATCATGATTTAATGTTTTAACATTTTTCATGCTCAGATTTTTATGCAAGATAGAGCATTCAGTATTTTTCAGTTCATCTTTTTTAGTAAGTCATTAAAAGTATCGGTGTTTCTAAAATAACAAACTTCCAATTTTTATGTCCTTTGAATTATGTTACATGGTTAAATTATATAGTTTTGATAATTTTTAATGCAAAATTTTCTTATACTACTTTATATAAACAAAATAAATGAAAACATTGTGTATCGAAAGTAGTTAAGATTTTAAACTCTTGTAAACGATTTGATGTTTTTTACTAAGCTTATTAAAAATGAGCATTTTTAAACCTCATAAGCACATATGATGGTAATTTCTCTTGAAGTCTGAGGTAAAATTTTGACCGATGTGAAGCATTAACACAACTTCTTCATACATTATTTTAATATAATTAGAGGTCTAAAGGTTCCCTCTAAAGAAATTTTTTTATTGAAGCCAAACTTAATAATAATATTGCGGACCTGATATTTTGTTCCGTAAATAAAGAGGTATTTGATCGAAATTCACGGGACATAACACATGTTCTTGTGATCAACTGGTGGGAAATTCGGGTTTGATTCTCACTCGAGTTAATTTATTATTACAGCAGTATTTTAGAGCTGGTAAAAATGATGAGCGACCAATATTCAAATATAAGACTAAAAATCATTACAGTCTGTCAGATAAATGCACTTTTTAACAAAAAAAACACGACGCACTAAGAAGGAGTTATCCGATGAGACGGAAATCGGTAGATGTGATAACATGTACAGAAAAACAAATGATTACAGTTTGAGAAAAATTGGATGATTTATTCAAGAGATAGAGCTTCACCAAGTGAAAAAGTCAGTAACGCGTTGGTCCACCTCTGGCCCTTATGCAAGCAGTTATTCGGCTTGGCCTTGATTGATAGATGTGGCGGATGTCCTCCTGTGGGATATCGTGCCAAATTCTGTCCAATTGGCACGCTATATCTTTAAAATTTCAAGCTGGTTGTAGGCCCCTACCAATTATGCTCCAAACGTGCTCAGTGGGGGAGAGATCCGGCGACTTTGCTGGCCAAGGTAGCGTTAGGAAAGCACAGAGACGAGCAGTAGAAACTCTCGCCGTGTGCGGGCGGGCATTATCTTGCTGAAATGTAAGCGCAGTATGGCGTGATACGAAGGGCAATACAACGGGGCGTAGAATGTCGTCGACGTACCGCTGTGCTGTAAAAATGCCGCGAATGGCAACCAAAGGTGTCCTGCTATGAAATGAAATGGTACCCAAGACCATCACTCCTGAGCAGGGTTGGCAAGTTTCTTCCAAAGTGGAAAAAACCGTGAAAAAAACCTGCTGGAAGAAATGTAAGAAACTGTTTTTAAGAATTTATTGTATAAGTTGCAACTTTTAAGGTAAAATAAATGCATTTTTCTTATACATAACCTTAATTAAATTCAATTAGACCTATAAAAATGTAATTAATTATATATGCTAAATTAATAATTGCATCAGTTTTTTAGCCAAGATCAGATCACACACCTGTACAAAAGAAATTTTATCCAAAATACACAAAATCCATTAAAAGTTATCCATTTCAATTTAACCAGCATAATTTTTTATTATTTAAACTAATATACATTGTATATTAGTTATTGTATATTTTAATAATTATTGTATATTATACGATAATTATTGTATTAAAAAATGTCATCAACTTCCTCATTGTCCATACTACAGTGCAACATGGTATAACAAAACAAAAAGTGTTTTAGCAGTAGGATGCTGCAATCGGTTTCTGAACTTAGAATGGATGAATGCAAAAGAAGAAAAAATTCTGTCAGTCCTGCAGAACTTAAGAAGAGTTTAAAGCATTTCGACATACCCATAGAACTCATTGGGTATGTCACTGCCCTTGCAAATATTTTAAAATTTATTTGGTATGTCCACCTAATTTCCTGTTGTATTGGTAATGCAAACAAACTTCAAAGAAATAAAAAATGTCTTATTCTTACTCTCCTTTACATGTCCAGCACACAATATGGCACACAGGTGTGCCATAGTCAGAGACACAATCAGTGGGTGCCTATGACTGACTACATTCTTTCTAGCCTTATGGGGCCAGACTTGAACAATAGGAGAGAATAAAACTTTGCAGGTGTGTAAGGTAAGGAGCAAATGAAATGGGGAAGAGGGAAATTAACTTGTCAGTACCAGCTCATACAAAGGATTGCATTTTAAAAAATATTAATATCTTTAATATTAATTAAGTAATGCACTTTAGATTTGATATATTATGCTTTGAGTTTAATCCTTTTATATAGTTAATATATTTTAGTTAATATATTTTTAACATATATAGTTAATATATTTTTATAGTTAATATATTTTTTTAACATATATAGTTAATATATTTTTAACATATGTTTTGTTTTCTGTATGTTTTGCATATGTCTGTTTTTACATTTCTTCCAGTTTCTTCCATTACTTCCAGTTTTTTCCACTGTCCTGGAAGAAACCAGTTTCTTCCGGAAGAAACCCAACCCTGCTCCTGAGTGTCGGCCCGTATGGCGAAAGACAGTCACGTTGGTATCCCACCACTGTCTGGTGTGTCTTCAGACACGTATTCGCTGGTCATTGGGGCAATACAGTAGTAGTCGACGCAATGGGCGCTATGAGCTCATCCTCCTTTCTCTCAGCCACCTATAAATGGTGCTTGCGCTCACCGAAGCCCCAGTTGCATTATCGATGATAATGAGGAATCTGGAGTTGTGAGTGTAGGTCAGACGATTGCTCTATCCTCACGTTCTGTCGTTTCTCTAGGCCGATCGCTTCCTTCTTGACGCTGTGTTAGGCCACGGTTCATCCATTCCTGCCAACATCGTCTAACAATGGCATCGCTCGTATCTAAACGTCGAGCGATTCGTCGATTAGACCAACCGGCTTCTTTCAGCCCAGCTACACGTCCTCTCTCAAATGTTGACATCTGCGCATATTGTTTACGAACCTGTATGCGAGGCATAGTTACTGTCTACCTGACTGAGTACACGGAAGAAAATTCGCAATGAATTTATGACCTGGAATCGAAATTTCTCTCCTGCTAGTTGCGCAGTTAAGATGCTCTGCAGCGTCACATGTTCATTCATTGATACGCAAACTTTAAAATTTTGCATTTTCCGTCGGAACCTGTATGTATATCAATTTGTGTCTAGTTTGCATTACCCCTTCTTGGTGAGTCTTTTTTTATTTATTTATTGTTTTTGTGTGTGTTTGTCTAAGAATGTACAAAATAATAAAATATAAATCTAGAGAAGTATTGTATGATTAAATGCGTTAAAAGAAGGTGAAATATATGCTAAGTGAAGCCAGTGGATATAACACTTCCTTAAATGACTAATGTGACTTAAATAATTAGGATTTCAAGGGAGCCTAGTGGTAGCCTGCGACACATCGTAAAGAGGGAATTTCTCACAGATCCCAACTAGCGTCACTGAATGCCTTCCTGTTTAGGCTGGATAAATTCGTATACCGGAGAGTCCTTCCAAGTGATCAGGGGGAAGGGAACAAGTACGATCCCTCAAGGTGTCGCTCGGGAGAGTGCTCGGTTCAAATTGAGGTTACATCGGCGGGTAGTGCAATTTGACATACATGGTGCTCCATTAAAAAAAACTGACCAATCTCGCGAATATTTGTTAGCAATATGAACCAATAGTTAGTTTGAAGATTCATTAATTACTTGCCTTTCCGAAGTTTGACGTCATATTCTGCATTTCCATTTTAAGCCGATTCAAGTTAAAGGCGATTCAATTAATAACTAAACCGAATCACCGACGTAAGTTTCGTTTAGATTACGTCATGTCTGGCAAACTGCCATACGTCATATAATTAAACACAAAAATCTTCAGTTACCAGCCGATAGTTTTTTTCAAGTGAAGTGATGTACCCGATATTTCAATATCGGCTTTTGTTAAGTGTATATAAGCGGCGAACACTTTCGAGAAAACGCATCACGGCATCAAGGATACACACATTATCGTAAGCTTCTTGAGCTGATGAAATATTGGGATGAAGTATCAAGCCTGTCTAGAGTAAAACGTTTTGTATTAGTTATGTATTAATTCTTGTGATAGTCCATCACAGTATGATAAAATATAATGTTTGTTTTAAAACTGATCTAAAGAAAACCCCAGTATTATTAGTAAGAAGAAAGACGTTGATATTGTTGTTTTTATCTAATTCTTAACCAGTTTTTCAAATGAATAAACTTTTAGTTATTGTTAAAAAGTCTTGTCGTCTATACATTATTTTGAACAACTTTAATGGTTTTAGCGTATACCTTTTTTAACATAGCTTTTACTGCACATTTTTAAACTCTGCTATTTAAATATAAATTATAAGAATTGTTGACGTGCATGTTTTTAACATGTACGCTAACAATATTCAATGCGAATAGCGCCCTTTACACGTACGTTCTTTCGCAAGTACTTGGAGCGTACGGGATTGCGCACACGCTCCAAGCACTCGCAAATGATCGTACGGTATTGCGCTCAGGAAAACTTGCAGTACGCTCCAAAACAGCTTTCCCTTCCTCTCCGACACCTTCACACGCGCACTCAATCGCGCTGGCTCGTGGTTTAACGCGGGAAAGCGCGTACGTGTAAAGGGCGCTATTTTCTCAGGACAACTGCTCCCTCTTTAGCAATAACAACAAGTTTACTTGATAGAATATTAAACTCGTGACTAAGAGACGGAAACTCAATCTTTATCTTTTCCAGGTTGTCGTTGCGAAATCACTTCTTGTCAGAGAAAAAATTTGTATTCTGCCAAAATAATTTGGATAAAGTGTAAAAGACTGAAGTGCCCGAATATAGAATAGCGCATTCAATGTTGAGTAAAATAGTTTGTGTAATACTTCCTAGATATGAATTTCTTGCATCAGATCTCTCCAAAGTTGAATTAAATACCATCTTCTCCAACCAAACACAAGTACTCACTTTGATTGGTAATTTTAGTGATTGTCCCTTTTTTAATAAGTAAAATAGCTTCGAAGAAGAAAATATGTTTACGTAAAAAGAACACTAATACTCAGTCACCAAATTGTGTAGACCAGGAATGTCAAACTCAAAGGCTAACGTGGGCCAAACAAACAAGGTTTAACTATAGGTGGGCAGTGAAAAAATTCAATATCTATATATATAAAACGCGTAGGTATGCGGCACAAAAATCGACGATATTTCTACACTCCGAATGGCAACGGCTGCAATTACCAGATGTAGACATTAGCAGCCGTCCGCAATTTGCAACCGCGTGTCAACATGGATTTACACACAGAAATCAGGAATGCTCGAAATCGAGCTGCATGATCAAGTGGAATTGGGAACCGTCTCAAAAAAGAAAGCGAAGAAGAAGTAATTCATTAAGAGAGAGGCGTGAAAGAGAGAGCACAAATGATCGCGAGGTTGGGCTTAACCGTCTCCAACATAGCAACCTACAGCCAGTAATAGTTAATTTTCTATACTTTTTTCAGTATTTGCTGAATTTTAACTCCATTTTATAAGTTGATTAGTGGATGAAATTTTCCCAACAATTTATTACTTGATATGATTAAGTGTAGATATCTGAATTGTGAACAATAGTACATACAGAGAGTGATATAATCCACACTATATTTTAGTACTTGTCGAATTCTTACTCCATTTTTAAAGTGAAAAAAATGTGTCCCCAACAATTTCTTTTTTGATGTAATGATAAAGTGTAGATATATTAATTTTGAAAAATAGTACTTACAGAGAGGGATGTAAATTTTTTAATCATTGGTGTAGGGTTTCTCAGTCTTATCTTTAACTCTGATCTGAAGTAATGGAAATTCATATTTTTTAATCACGATGTTTCAGAATCAGCCTTATGAAGAATACCCCTTAACAACGTATATTTATAATGACAGGTAATGGTAACATTCCTTACATATGTTATTTTCAGTTGAGTTGTTTTTTAAAGCGATCATGCTGGTCGCGCAGCGGCTAGTTAATAGAATCGAAGGTTTATTTTAAATAATACATTTTAATAAACATATATAAAAGAACAGGAAAATTTAATATTTACGTCCTGACACTTGACAATTAATTAACTTTTCTAAAAGCATTTTGTTTGTATTTTTTAAGATTATTTCAACATTTTTCATCTGTAAAAAAGTCAGTAACCTAACTTTTAACATATTTTAGACATTATTTATGCTTAAATAACTTATTTACCTAATTACAGTATATTCAATATAAATATACGCATTTAATTTAATAATAGCAAAAAAAGATTATAATTAAAAAACATTTAGCGAATTCTTCCTACCTTATTATAATTATGCGTAGGTTATTTTATTATATATTATTGTGTGCCAATATATTGGCCGGGCCACAAAAATGTCCGTCGCGGGCCGCAAAATTGACATCCCTGTTGTAAACATCAATGTATAAATAAATTAAATAGACATTTTGCCTGCTGACACGAATGCACAACGTCACAGATATCGATTAACTTTTTTTCTTTTTTTATACGTATTACTGAATAATGTTTGCTGTTTTTTGCGCACCAAAAAACTTTGCCGTTGCATCTTACGTGGTTTGCGCAATTTCAAAAGTTAGGCTATTAGAAAAAAAAACTTTTCCGGGAAGCAAACTGGAATACATGTTTCTTCCACATTCGTAATTTTTATTCAGATCGGGTTCTTTTCTAACACCACATTCGAAAAGAAAGAATGTTAAGTGACTAATGAATATTTATCACTTACGATTTTATGCTTCTTCAGGGCAAAATTAGCCTCTGATTATCTTCTACGAAAAGATATGATAGACTTTTAGAAAATACCTCGGAGCTGTATTATTTCTGATACAGGGAAAGAATAATTATGTCAGAACATTAAAATAGTTCCCCGTGAAAAGTGGAGT
This sequence comes from Dolomedes plantarius, assembly GCA_907164885.2. Lineage (NCBI taxonomy): Eukaryota > Metazoa > Arthropoda > Arachnida > Araneae > Dolomedidae > Dolomedes > Dolomedes plantarius. Next base: position 3,073,514 of record OU015490.1, on the reverse strand, counting down.
GCATCACGCCATTCACATCTAGCCTGAGAAACTCTTGGGAATTTAAAAAGGCTGGTAACATTAATTTCATTCTTGAGAAGGAATAAATTGGCTTTTTGCGTAGAATCTACATAAATGGAAAATATAAAGATCTTTATAAATATTTCTTTCCCACTTTTCATAGGTGGATACAAAGTTAACTGGGTCGAATTAAATGAGCTCGTGAAAATTTATGATGTACATAAAGTTCCTTTCAGTATTAAATGTATGAGTTAGGATTTATACTGTTTAACTTTACATCAGTTACTTTGTTGCAATGTATTTCGCATACTCACCCTTTTCCTTTTCACTGAGGTTTAACTGAACTTGGAGCATGTCCTATGTGCAAGGATGACACACAAATGTTTCCACATTTTCCTTTACTGTTTTTTATTTCTTAATTGATTGTATGCCATTCAATAGTCATATCCTTAAGCATTTTAACTTAAATAAGGTTTTTCTTGTGGATCATTTTGGAGAAAATCCAAATCTGTTAATTTTTACCCCAATATTTGGTTTTAATTTTTCGTCTTGCCTCGCCTCTCTATTTACCTCTTGTTTTCTACATACAACCAGCTTTCTTTCTGTTTTTTATTACCTCATATATATATATATATATATATATATATATATATATATATATATATATATATATATATATATATATATATATATATATACATATATATATATATATATATATATATATATATATATAAATATATATATATATATATATATATATATATATATATATATATATATATATAAATAAATATATATATATATATATATATATATATATATATATATATATATATATATATATATATATATATATATATATATATATATATATATATATGTACGTATGTATGATCTTAACGTTTACCTGTGGTATAGCTGTATTGCCTATTAATTTGTTTATGGTTTTATATTTCCACGGTAATGTTTGTCATTCCTTCCCTATTATTTTGACACCTTGTCAACGCCGTTTGTCATTGTCTGGCGCATATGTTCCATGGATGGACACTGTGTCAAAAATCAAATAAAATAAAATAAAATAAAATTGACAAATCAAATCGAATTAAATTAACTGGGAAGGGAAGAGGTCTCTAGATTTTTTAGTTTCAGACACAACCATGCCACCAATATACTTAACTCAAAAATCTAACACTCTTCGAAATCTTTATAACTAGGAGCTTGACATCAAACTGTAATATTTTAGACTCTATAAAGACTTTAAAATGTGTCAAATCTTGGCATTTCCTTTTCACTCTAAATAAAGAAGAATGGTTTGGAATTCAAGTTACTATAGTAACTACTTTTTGAACAGTCTGAAAAGATTGTAAATGTTTTAAGGAGATTAACTCAAAAGGAAAAACACTTATGATAGATTAATGAAAGTAAAACAAAGGAGAGCTGTAAAAAAATTTTTTTAAGGGAAAACACTGGGAAATTTTAGATGTAACCTGTAAGACAAAGTATAGTTTTGCCGTTGAGTACTAAACGGCAGTATTGCAGAAATATATTGTTCTAGCAACTGATCATCGTCAAAACATGCGATTTTTTAATGATAAGTGCTTTATTTTATATTTTCATCAAATAAAAAAAGTAGTTTTTCATTAGAAATTTGAGTTCTGGTATTAAGTAACTTATATTTCATGTAACATCACATGTTACCAGCACAGGAATTTCTTTTAGTGTTAGTTCAACATAAAAATTAGGCACTGAAGCCAGTGTACGTTGACAAAGACTTTTGCAAAAACGAAATGTAATTTGTTTTTAAATTCCACTTTCTGAATAATATCAAACTTGATCAGTTTTGAATGAGTGAAACGATAAATTGTGTTGATTTCATCCATGAATTTAATTAACCAGGATTTTTAATGTATGAATTATCTTGTTTTACAGCTCTATTTATACAATCTAACAATCATGTTTCTTAATGAAGTATACAGATTTAGTAACAATTTACAAATTTTTAAAACTTGAATTTATTTTGTGACAATATACGTATATGTTAATATTGGTGAGAGTTCTCGAGTTTAATTATTTCGACTGCGAGCAGTCAATATTTATTTAATGCATTTATTTACATATGTGAGTTTCATAAATTTGCACATCTGCGTCTCGCCGTTGAGTTAATTGCAAGGACCAGGGGATTAAACTTCGGATTCACTCAATGGCCAATGAATATTGGATACCTGGTTACGTAATGTGCAATAAACGCATCAGTAAGGCAGTTATGTCATTGAATCGGGCCTTTCCTCATTTCTAAACCTGGATATTTGGATTATCATTATCAGATATGTCGACTATAAAACAATTGCAATCCTCATTTCGGCAATTGAAATGGACTAACTGTTTACACACGTCCAGTGAAACACGAGACTGGTGTACTTTAGAATAATTGACTGATAATGCAACATAACCAGGTTGCACAAATTTGATGTCTTATGAGATAGATATCATTTTCTTTGCACTTAAATAATACACTCTTTTGTTCTGTGAAAGTATTGTTTTTTAAATAAATATGTAAGATTCGAGTGCTACTTAAATGTTTGTAATCTAGGTATAATTCTAGGTGGTTCATTTATAATCTTTAACCTCTACTATTCGCTTACTGTATGTAGCACTACACCTTATTTATTATACTTCATCTCTATAGATGGATTATCTTTTTCCCTACTTGCGATAATCTATATATATATATATATAACAGTTCCGGAACGGACAGACTCACTGACTGACTAAATGACTCACTGACATATAACGCACAGACCCAATCGCTGGACCTAAAGCTCTGAAATTTTGCATGGTGATTCTTCTTATAATGTAGGGGTGCACTAAGAAATATTTTTCAAAAATTCTTAGTTTTTTAAAATTATATTTTTAAGCTGTTTTGGTAACTTTTTTTAAGTTTGCATATAAAATAATAATTCGGGGCTTATAAAATTTATATCACAAGAAAGATCGTAAAAAGTCCTTTAAAATGAGATCTTTTTCGAATCTTTATCTCTATTTTCTGATTTTTGGTGAATTTTTAAAGATTAATTTTTATAATTTTATTTTAATAAATGCTGATCACGTGATTTCTTTTTCTGGTACAATAAATAAATTTATCTTCACGTGCATAACAACAAAATAGACAAATTTTTTTTTCCTTGCTAATGCGGCAGACGAATGGACCTTATCCAAAAAAATATTAAAATACAGTAAAAGATATATGTTCCTCAAACTGTACTATATTAACTGTACAATATTCTTTAATATTTCCTATTACATTTAATTTGAATATTCTCTTCTACATTATTTTGTCTATAAAAATATCTCTTACGATTTTTTTATAAATATATCTTTTTGTTTTTTTTTACATCAAATGTATACATTCATCATCGTATTTATTATATATATATATTGGCATTAATTGCATACATTGACCGTTGTATTTAATTTGAATGTACTCCGTAGCGAAGTAAGGGTTTTCAGCTAGTACTTTATATAAATTTTAAATCACATTTTTGATAATTGCAGCTTCAATGTGACGAAATCTATATATTTAAGTTGTTAAGCCGACTTTTTGGGCAGTCCATGAAAGAAAACTACTGCATCAATTTACTTCATTTCAGTCTTAAACGAAAGATTGTAATCTGTAGATTTGTCAAATTTCGTTTTTGTAACCGTCATTTCTATTAATTAGCAATAATTTACAATTAAAAATTGATTTCTGTGCATTCTCAGTGGCATGTTTAAATATGGCTTTAGTAACTCACTGTTTCTGTGCATGCTCAGTGACATGTTTTATTGATAAACAAGTATATCCCGATGAGTCTCTCTAGATCTCTCTCTGCCATTTTTATTTTTATGATAATTATATTTGTTAAATATAAGATTAAACGTGATGGAAATTTATTTCGCGCTGATTAATTAGAGATAATTTACAATTTTAAAAAATTGATTTCTGCGCATGCTCAGTGACATTTTAAAATTTGGCATTAGATACTAACTAAGCCCGAGACCCCTTAAACACATTAATTTGTTTTTGCGCATTATTATGATTTTCAACATTTGAAAATGAAGTGTTGAGTATAATTTGTGTATTAGTACATTTATTTACTATCTAGCGGTCATGTTTTGACGGGTACAAACTAGTATACCTTAGGTTTTGTATTATCTTTACAACTTATCTTTTTCATTATTAGTATTTTGTGCCATACTTTCCTCGTGATTTCTTATTTGAATTGGTTTTTCCTTAAAACTTTGAGAACATAATGCCGAGTTTTTTTTAGAAATAAAATTTGACTTAAGTGAAATCTGTCACATAATTAGTCATATATTGATAAACTTTCAAAGCTGATAAACAAAATAAAGTAAAGGAAAATTACAATTTAAGATAAAAAGTAGCATTTATAATAGTAACGTAATACCTGCCAAATAATACATTAAGAAAGGCATGTCTCAATTACGAAAGGTTGCATGTTAATAACGTACTAACAACTGTTTAAAAATTTTATTTTAGAATTAAACTTCATTAAATCATCACCTGAAAGAAATTATAAGGTATTTCATTTGGAATACAGTTTATGCCTGCCTTATTTTTGGAAGTATGCATTTTGTTTTAAAAAATATTTGATTTATTTGTATTTGTTGCTATGAAGTACCGTTAAGCTTTACAGATAAACAATAGCGAGTGGGATAAAATGAAGTTTTTAAACGGAAATTACTCTGAGCTATTTGAGAGTTTAAAAAAATGTTAAATAAATTACGTTTGTCAAGTTTTAAAATATTTCGTGTCTCGCAAAAATAAGAACCATGTCAATATAACATAAGTTATTTTACAGCGTAAATGATGTTAATGTCAAAGTAATGCCATTTGTTAATTCTTAAGATATTTTATTTTCGGAAAAAATAAGAACCAATTCAGTTTTACCTGAGTAAAATAAGAATTTATGAATTACGACTTTAATTGCTTTACGGGTAATTTTGACTGGAATTCAAATCATATTTTCCTGTTTATTGAGTTGAAATTCATATCAATCATTAATTATTTTATGTCTAACTGGTTACACATATTTCGGATTCGATGTTTTTGCTATATCTTGTTTTAAGTATAATATTTCACTGCGGTTATTTAACAGCTCGATTAAAATTTTCTGTTCCATTTCAGAGAACATTCCACTTTTTTGTTGATACATAATTTATAACTTTAATTAAATTTATAGCTCAATCCATATATCTTCTGAAATCAAGTTTTATATATATATATACATACACTCATGGACAAAAAAATTAGCGCACCAAGAAGGAGTCGTCAAAATGAAACGAAATTTTACATACGTAATGACTACTTTGATATAAGTAAATGATAAGAAAATGAAAGAAAAGGGATAATTTATTTCAGACAAAATGGCAAAAGAAAGGAGGAGTTAATACTCCGTTGGACCCCCTCTAGCGCGAATGCACGATGCGATACGATCGGGCATTGAGTCATACAAGTTCTGTATGATGTCTTGAGAAATTTCGTTCCATATTTGCTGTAATCTTGCCTCTAGTTCGTTCAAACTCGTGGGATGCCCAACTCGTCGTCCCAAATGATCCCAGATATGCTCGATTGGAGACAAAACTGGGGATCGGGCAGGCCAAGGAAGGGTAGTAACAGTGCGGAGACAGTCTTGTGACACCCTTGCCGTATGAGGCCGAGCATTGTCTTGTTGAAAAATGACTCCTGGGATCCGTTGCATGAGTGGCAACACATGTGGTTGCAGGATTTCATGAACATACCGCTGAGCTGTCATGATGCCACGGAACAATACTAGGGGTGACCGTGTATTGTAGGCAATGGCACCCCATACCATCACACCAGCTGTGGGAGCGATGTGTCGCTGTACAACAAAGGCATGATTGAAGCATTCACCACGGGCTCTCCACACACGAACACGATTGTCATCACTTCCGAGATTGAATCTGGATTCGTCGCTAAAGAAGACCTGGTTACATTCCGCTGCAGTCCAGTTTCCTCGTGTGCGGCAAAACTCCGAACGGAGGCGTCGATGGGTGGGCGTCAAGGGCAGCACACGTAATGGGCGCCGCGATACCAACTGTCCTTCAGCCAGGCGCCTTCGTATGGTTCGAAAAGACATAAAGGCCCCTAGTGAAGGTGTTACCTATGCCTGGATGGCGGCCGATGAAGCAGTTGGCTGTACGCGTGCATTTCTTACGATGTGGCGGTCTTCTTGACGACTGGTCTGTCGAGGGCATCCTGAGCCTGGTTTTCGTGTACATGACATCTCTCGGGTCCACTGGTCCCAACACCTCCTCACACCACAATCAGAGAGGCCTATTTGACGAGCTACTCGCCTAGCTGACCACCCAGCTTCCATCATCCCGACGATTCTCTCCCTCTCAAACTGCGACAACTGCTTATATTGTCTTCGAACACGGCGTAATGGCATGTCTATCTCAGCTCTTCCTTTGTAAATGATTCAGCACACTCAAACAAGTTTTGGTTACCTGTTTTATACTCCACAGAGTACGATGTTCAACGCCCTCTATCGGCTATACGTAATGCGCAATCACGCTGCATTTCTAATCATTTGAATATCTCCCCGACATGTACCTTCATTGCAAGTTTCGTTACAATCCCGTAATTATTTCTTGGTGCGCTAATTTTTTCTTCCATGAGTGTATATATATATATATATATATATATATGTATATATATAATTATTAAATAATAATATAGTTTGACTAAACTCACTAAATTCCATTACTTTTTAATTTAAAATATTTCTTCCATCGTTTAAATTATGCTGTGAGCATGAGCAGATTCATTACGTTCTATTCACTGCAGTTATTTAAAAAAAATACTTACAGTTATTTAAAATAACTATTTTATTCATTTAGAGACATACATATTTCTAGAAATACGACTAAAATTGTTCTTAAATATTATTCCAACTTTATGTGACTTCAAACTATAAGACATAAAGTCCTTTATGCTCGGAAATTAACATTTTTTGCCTTAAGAGGACAGTTCACATCTGAGTGGCTTCAAAATGTATAAATTTGGTGTATTTTCAGAATTTTTTTATGAACTAACTATTGAACCTATTAACTCAGAATTTTGAAGTTTACTACTTCAAATATTTTTTTGTTATATAAAAATATTACATCAAGTTAAATATTTTTTTTAAATATTTTTAAAATATAAAATATTATATCATGTTTCCTATAACATGGATTTTTGCTGTATCACTGCGCGCTGGATAACTTTAGTATTTTTCATCTATTTTAAGAAAGTAATACCTTAAATTAAAGAAAATTGTCTAAATTTTAATTTGACGAAAAATCTTTTGTCTAACTGCAAATTTAAAATTAATATTAAAATGTTAATTAGGTGAAAAATTTTTGCAACTAATTTCAAAATAATTTTATTCGTAAAATCCCTAATTTTCATTTTACCAATGTAATTTTTTGTCATTATATAGAAATCCATGTCTTTTATGATATCTGAAAATTTCAAGGTGTTTCATGAAAGGTTTTTCAAGATATCATGCGCGCAATGTCAAAAAAACACATTTTGAGATATTTGCATTTAAAGTTGAAATTTTGTTTTTTTCTTTAAAATATTTATCTAAATGTACTCAATTGTATTTATGCATATAACTTATACCTTTTATAACAGAAGACAATGATAATGTAATACAATTTAATAATAATTTTGAAATATGTTCACAAAAATGACACATTGATAGGAATATCAACAGTCGAAACAAATGAAATAGTTATTGTATCACATACTAAATATAAGTAGTATGGATATTTAAGGATGTTATGCTTTCAAATATTCTATTTAAGTATTAACAATGTATAAACATTATTTAAAATATTCAGATATTTTACTTATTTTTGAATTATATATTAAAAAAAATGAGTAATACGTACTTTTTCAAAATATTAAAAATTTCCTGCTTTATACAAACAACCTTCCTTTTTGGAATTGTTTTTAGATGTTACACAATTTAATAAACGTTTGGCTCTCCTATATTCCAAAAACATTTCTGTAGCATGCTTTTCAGCTTGTTTTAGGCGTTGTTTGTCTAATTCGCAAGCAGCAGTAATCGAGCTCTCTCCAATCTTCCATCCCAACTGTTTCATAGTATGTAACCTCCCTTTACTACCTTCATTGATGATGATTACAGCTTCGTTTGCTGCCAAGTCAGCTACAATTCTGCTTGAACCACTAATTTTGGGACAAAATCTCCATACTATGGAATTGAAGGACTCATTAGCATTCTGAGTCTTTCCTCCAAGGCAGCGTTGAAGAAGAGTAGGATCTGATAAATCTCTAAAGATGGGTTTTATTATATCCATCATTGCTGCTGATATAATATCTTTGTGGTGAAACTTATCGCCCTCCCCTGTTGCTTTTGCCTTTTGGAATTTACACCAAGAGTTTTCTCCTTGTGGACAAAAGTCATGGAGTGGTTCTTCATCACAAGAGCGTTTATGATAATATATAGCCCATACAGCCTTTCGCATATCCATAAGAGACTCTGTGTTACTTATTATGGCATTACCATAATAAATGGTTATTTCATTAATTAATTTGTCTGTTAGACAACCTTTCCCGCAAATAGGTTTACCATCCTCTAGTTTTTTTCCTCTCATATGTTTTTTAAAATTTCTCAGTCGGGTTCCCATACGCTTTTGCACATGGCCCACACAATCAATTTTTTTTAATTCCATATCTGGGCCATAAATCTGACTTTTTTGGAGCTCATAAAATGTTTTTGTGTCACCATCACCGATATAATTAATGTATTGCGCATTATATTTTTCTTCGGATCGTCTGAACATTTTTAACGTACCATCTACTTCCATTTTCCCTGAAGAGCCTGTATGATTTGTTATACATAATTTGTTGTGCGTCTTCTTCCATTCCTCATACCTCAGAGCCTGAATTTACCTTCTTCCATTGGGAACAACATTTACAAAACGAAGACATTACTTCTATGTCCAAAACTTTACCCGATTCAGCCCCAACAATACTCGTAATCCCAATTTGTGAAGTGTGACCCCGTGTCTTCGACCCATCCCCGCTAACAGTAATTTTTGATACTCCAGTCATATTTATTTCTGTTTTAGCAGCTTTTTTCATCGAAATATATGCAATCTCAGATACACCAGTAAATATCTTCCTCAAAATTTTTGTATAAGTAGCTTTTTGCAATGGTTTAGGTAAATCCATAACACTGCAAAATGTGTTAATACCAGCCCATCCAATACCATACCAATTCCTAAGCATCTCATGGCATACAGGAATCTGCTGTTGACTTCTGGAAGATTATTGTTCTCTCTCATCATATTGCAGCTTTTAAAGCTGGAAAGTTCATCACAAGATACACATTTTATGGAAAAAACCGATGACAAACCTTGCACTTTTTTCTCAAGTATGTCAATATTTTGTCCACATATTTTGTAGCATAATTCTTCAGAGATATTTCTTAAAAACATACTAATATCGATTAAGCGATAACCTGAGAAATCATCATCAACAGTAACATCTTCAGAAGAATTGTGTTTAAATTTTTTTGATGTAACTGTGGGACATGAAATGTCTGCAGTCACATGAGAATCATTTACACGTGTGTACATATTTCCACAGAATTTTCGTTTCTTTGGACGTTGTCCGGAAGCACGTTTACGTTCACAAGACATAACTTATATAATTTAAATAATTTTAGAACTTTAAATGTAAATAATTAATGAATAAAGAAACAAATGAATAAAGAAGACGTAGTAGCGTTTGCAGCGAAAAGAAACACCAGCACAATTGTGAACGAATTGTAAACAATCTAACACGAAGCTGATTTAGTTGCACTCTTCCTTCTACTGGGGGAAAAACTCAGGAGAAAAGAAAATAAGTAGTAGCTACTCCTATGTATACCATGGATGTTGTGACTGATAAATGAAATGCTTTGCGAATAAACGCTACTAGCCATGCAGCTGTGTAAACATTGAATTTAAAGGGCAACTGCGAGGCATTTAAATGGACAATTTTTATAGGTTGCGTACATCATTCCTTAATATCTCGCGAAAAAATTCGCGGACAGAAAAAAATTTGGTATCAAATCGTTCAGAATAAAACAGGCTATAATAATAAGTAAAAACTGAAATTTCTATTTTTTAACCCATTTGGAGTTAACTCTCTTCCTTGATAACGTAAATAGTTTTATGCGCACACATTGCTAAACTATCACAAGTAATCATTCTAAAATGTCTACCTTAAGTATGTAAATGAGTTTTTGTATTTGATTCTTATGTTTTTATATTTCGAATTTATAAGGTGTTTCATTTTTTTATTTGCATTTTGATGAATTTTAAGTGTATGTTTTTTTTCATATTATAAGAGTATAAAATCTTACGTAATTTCTTGAAAATGTTTAATGGGAAAGGTAATGATTAGCGTTGATTATATCTTAAATGGATGTGTCAGGTTTAATGAAATAGAAAATTATGGGTTTTGGAAATATAAGAATTTGAATTTATTAATTTTTTGGAGAAAATAATGAGTACTTTTGTAACTAAACCCATAAAAATTCAAAGAGTTTTACCCACCCAGTTTTACTGGAGAATTGGAAAACTTTAGTACCAACATGGTATTGGGCATTTAGTAATAAACTGGCACATTATCATATTAGTTTGTGAACAGGGAAATTAACTAATTCATGTCCTCAGTAAGTTGGTTTGACTATTGAACTGAATTCGGTAAAATTAATGTTTTGTTTTCAATTTGGTTGCAATAAAAAGATTGGAAACTTTTTTTCATGCAATTTTTGATTAAGTAGGACAATTTTATGATGAAAAAATTAAATCAGTTTTAAAAGTGCATTGTATGAACATTTCTTTATAACACAAGTATATTCAGTTACAAAATGGGTGTTTTATTTATAGCTGAAGGTTTTAAAAGATTTTTTTTGAAATTTATAAGTTGATAAGATCATTCTGAGTGTTTTGTAGTGTAATTATTTAAAATTTGATATTACGGATACTAAGATACAATTTGCTATTTTTCTCAAGTACATATTTTAATAATCTCTGTTATGTGTTTTAATTATGTTGGTTGATATTAACATTTTCATTTTGGTTTTAATGTTATTATGAGATTTCTATTTTTTAAAAAAAAGTGATTTTTTGTTGTTGTTGTATTTTGCCCTTGCGATTTAGAATTTCACTAGGACGAGTAACAGGACATAATCACATGTGACTGTTCACATTTGACAACCAAAAAGCACAGCTAAAGGGGACTGTGAAACTCTTGTGTATTAAATATCGGAACTTTATTTAGTGCATTTTTAAAATATTTCCATGCTATTTTTCTAATAATAAATATTTTTGTGTTTTAAAATAATTAATGAACCTTGGTTGTGTTAAATTGAAATGTTAAATGGGTGTAGTAAATCTATAAATATCTCCGCGGAGAAAACAAAATAAAGTTAACCATTTCCGCTGACTTGCTCGCTATTGCAAACAACTGTAGACATTTTGAATTCCGAGACATAAATTACTTGATCAGCATTAGTGTTGTAAACATGAATCACGAAGAATCTAGGGTTGTTTTCATTAATTTAACCTAGAGTTTTTGTGGTTTTCAGGTTTCGTTTTCAAATTTTCGCGTATGATGTGATTATTGTGATTTTAATTTCGAAACTATCCGAATGAATAACTTTGTAAATTTTTCAGACTCATGAGAATTTTTATAATTCAGGTCTTTTGTTTATTATTGACATATTATATTTGATTTTGAGCATTCGTGAGTATATTTTTACGAAGCTTAGTTGAGAATTTAAGTAAACGAGATTTCCGGAGGCTATGGTCGAAATTCAAGGCGTAATTGCACTTTTCATATTAACGGAACGTCCTTAGAAAAAGACTTAGAATGTTTAAAGACCACAGTTGGCTCATAAACCGCTGTATGTCATAAAGGGTTTATCCACCCCAGAGAATTCTCGAAATAGAAATAATGAAGAATAAGCAAAATTACAAGAGAATAGTATAAAGAGGTACCTGTTTGCGAAATATTGGCGATAAATAATGAAGATGTAGAAACCATACAGCGAGGATTCATACCAAAATGTTATATAAGAAAAGAAAAACTAGTTTAGAGTTATAGAATAGTATTTCTGTGGATAGTATCTTGTTTTGAAAATTGAAATTTCCACTTTAAAATTAATTTACTAAAATTAATGGATAAATGTGACATTTAATTATAATAGATTTGTGGTGCTAATTTTGATTTCATACTTTTCGAAACCAAGGTATTTTATTGTTCTATGTTTAATAATTTCATATATTGTGTGTTTTTGATTCTATTGATTTAGTTAATATAAGGTTATGATGTTTTTACTATTTGGTAATGCGATAAGAATGTGAATTTCCTTTTAAATCATAGATACTTTTCTTTTTCTTTTATTTTTTTCTCTCTCGATGCTTAACATCATTATGTTGATTTAATTGATAAGAATAATTATGTGTTGTCCTGTTAAACATAAACATATTTGAAAAAAAACTATGTTACTTAAAGTTTCTTTTTAAAATACTGTTATATGTGAATTTTTTTGGATCTCAAATTAAACAAGACACTTCTACTTCTGTAATTTTTGTAAATTCTCTCCTTAAAAAATCTGTCCTATTACCCACCTCTACCATCGATTTTTTGAAGTCATCCCAGTTGCCTGCAAAACTTCAAATTCACACTTTTTCAGTCACCAGATATGCTGAATAAAATTGACTAAATGAAACTTACTAAACGAAAACAGACCATGGGATGGTCACTCCTTTGTCCCCCCAATTCTAAATTACACTTCCACAGGTATGACATTTGCCCATTTACCTATTTCTTCATCTCTGTACTATGTAAGATGCTATCTTCTTTTGGTGGTCATGTCCTGTTGGGAGATTCACGGTTGGTCCACTGTACGGCCATTTCTCTTTCTCTCATATTAGTCTCAGAACAATATGGATAAAGATACCCACTTTTTACGCAAACTATAAAACATCTCCTAACTCCTTAGAAGTAGAATTAAAAAGAATTTGAAACTAAGAAGTCTGGATTACACACATACAAACAGGAACCTAAAACAAAAAAACATGGAGCTCCATCCACAACAAATAAAAATAAGTGTGCACAATTGACTATTAAGTGAATATAAGCTGAATATTAAGTGAGAATATTTTGAAAATAGATAAATAATGTTAGAAAAAATATGAATAGAATAAATAATGTATGTTGAATAGAGATTTTTTTTGAAGAAGGAAATAATGTTCGAATAAAAATGAGTATAATGAATATTGAAATGAGAATAATAAGAAATATAAAGATATGAAACTAAGTTTATTATAATTAAGAATTTGAAATATTGAAGATTTTGAAATGATTGGGTATTTTGAAATAATATGAAAAATGGTCTGCAATTTTTTATATGCCATTTATATAATAATGAAGTGTGATTTTTATTTAAAATGTGATTTTTATTATATAGTTACATACAAAAGTATTGTTTTGTTAATCGTCAAGATAGTGAAATATTTTCTGTGTATTCTGAGCATGCGATAAAATAAGACACAGCACCAAAGAGACTGGCATTTACTGTACTTTCCTCAAACATAATGTGCTGAATCTGACAAGGACTGTGAACGGACAGAAACAATATGATAAACAGACAAGTCAGTCATTTTGTAAAAAAAAAAAAAAAAAATTTTTTGGACTCACTCCATGATAGTGGATTTTAACGAGGAAAATACAAGAGTTTAAAGTTTCTATTGTTGTCAAGTTCTACTTATATTACTTAATAATTTTTGTTTTTTGCTTTTTTATATTCTTGTTGTTAAATTTTATTATTTGTATTAATCGACTTGGGATGGTAACAGAAATTATTTCAAATGTATATTTCACGTGAATTTATTTTGTATTTTTATAATTTTTAAGATAAATTTAATTGATTTTCTGCTGAGATATTTGTTGTGTGGAGGAGACGTCCAATACTCAACAGTCTTTTCAGTTGATGATAATGTAGACTTTTTAAATATAAATTTATTTCTTTTTCTTAAGGAGATTTTTTTGATGTTTTCAGTCAATTTGTTAAGTATGTACCGAGGTCTCGTCGCGTGATCTTTAAAATTTTTAACTATTACTAGTAATTTTTTTAACATAGATTTTTCCAAATTTTTGTAAACGCACATTTTTCCTCACTCATCTGGGTGAGTCTGCTCTCCAATGCAGGCATTGTTGGTCAGCCTCTTCTCGGACTGGTGGGGATATTCTATAACATTAAAATCCCCTATATCCTTTTAAAATTCTAGTTTATTATAAATTTCCTTGGGCGTTTGAGCTAACTTCGTTTCCGATTTTTAAGACAAAGACAGCTGCTTAGCGTCATATCTAAAATCACAAATAATCGTGCATATCACGTCACCTCTGACACCAGAGTCATAGCTAGCCAATTATTATTCCTATTCAAGATCACACGACAAGCGACCTCAAGCAGTCTATAAAAGAAACTGGGTCATGTAGAATTACATACTTTGAGGATTTCTGTTGCCCAGTAAAGACGCTGTTATATTTCGAACAGAACGTGGATAAAATTAGTATTTTCAGAGGAACGACCACTTCTTATTTGGACACTCGGCTACTACTTTCTTTTCTGTTGTGGTATGCCGTCTCCGGTATATATATATATATATATATATATATATATATATATATATATATATATTAATACCATGAAGTGAATGAAGATTATGTATATTTAGGTATAATAATTAGTGCTTTCAGTTAAACTGCAATGAATTTAACTGTAGGATTGTTCAGTGTAGAAACAAAACTGTAATTATGAACATTGTAATTTCTTAATATGGTAAAAGAAGCCTCGCCTAAACCATAAATAGAGTATATAGAACATAGGTCTTCTTAAAATGCGATTTAATAATGATAACTCTGTGATTCTACTGATTTCGAAGGAAAATGAGGATAACAATACATATGTATTTAACAAAACACTTTATTAGCATTCATAATATATATGATAATTATGCAACATGTTTAGATCGATGCGATATACACAATACCAGAACAAATACAACATAGACACAATACATTGAGCAACCACTGTTTTCACAAATGATTTCATGCATACATCCTTAAATAAATAACTCTCTAATACCTTTCACAATTTAAATGTTTGGTATTAATCCCAGAGTTTCATTCCTTGTTAAGGATTGACAAATTAATAATTTCCCTCTACCTGAAACTTTCAATTGTGAAATCAAATGTTTTCATGGAAAGGAATGTATTAAATATAAACGCTCAATGTTTAACACAGTACAAAAATTTGATATGTGGACACATTAAGTTGAGAACAAATAAACCAATTTAAAAAAATCAGAGATTTTACGGGAAAAAATATTGCAATTTACAGCAATGGTAAATTAGGTTTGTAAAATATTCAAATGCTGATAAATTATTTTCAGAATTGTAACATAGTCTTCATTAAATATAAACGTTATTACATTCTTAATTTTTCGGTATAAGTAACAACAGTTTTTAAATGAACTTCAGGAACAACGTTTTCATATTTTAATTCATACGTATTTGATAGTGTCATGAATGGAATTTAATCCAACTGTAAAATGTATAAAAAGTTAAAGCTCCTTAAATCCACATTTTAATGGCCTGAGAGCTTGAGCCCCAAAGCTCAGGTGCCATTAATGTATCTTTTAACTATTCATAAAGCAGTCGACAGGATAACTGTTTTCCTTAAATTCAAAAACCTCTTTTCTGATAGAACCATTCATAACTGTTGCGTCAGCTGTCTTACTTTATAACCATAATATTGTCTATATATATATATATATATATATATATATATATATATATATATATATTATATTCATAAAGGAAATTTAAGATTTGTTTCTACCTTTTTTTTATTTTTTACCCCTCTTTATACCAGTAAAAATATATTTACGAAATATCTATCGCAATATTTTTCTTCAAAAAACTTAATTTAAAATTGATAGTCAGAGATGTAAAATATACACTTGATAGTTTCCACGTATTTCACCTGTAAATTTAATGTAATTAAACTTACTGTCAGAAGTTTTGATTAGTTACATTTTATTTGTAGAACAAATAAATTTTGAAAATTCCTATATGCTTTCTATATGTAGCTAGTAATTAACAAATATACTTTCAAAATAGTATGAAAAATAATTACAGGATCATATCAGCGAGAATTTGACACACAAAAGGATTGCTAAGTTGCATATCAAAACCAAAGATAATTTCAACTGCACATTAAAATGAATAAAAATTTTATAATTATCGTAATCCTGTTATTCATGTGTTTAAAAGTTTGTTTAAAAGTTTGATTTTTTAACACTACAATTTCTGTATTATTGAATTATACAGTCAAACATAGTATTGAAAATATATCATGATGTAATAACTCAGTCAGCAAGTAACATTAAAATGCACTAAGCATATTAAAATTTTAAAAAAGGCGTTTTTCACCAATGTCAGTAAAAAACTTAGAAACATCATTTTGTCTACCATTTTTTACACCTGCTTCCTTAAGTGTATCAACTGAAAAACACATTATACAGACAGAAATGTTAAAGACTATTCTTTTCTTCGTGACCGTTGTCATGTATATCCCAGACACCAGTGGTAATCATCACCTGAAAAGAAACAAAATACTTTAATTTCAACAAATAAATCTTTCAAACATATTTTTAATCAAGACAGTTAGACCAATCATACGTGGTGTATTTATGTTCTAAGGTCTGCTATTTTGTCTTCACGCAGTACATGTACTAGGAAACTGAAACTTCTGTCACATCAATATAGTTTTCCGCTAACCGGCCACATTTTTACAACGTTGACACCATGACTGCATGACAGCTGTGAACGCTTTTTTAGGGGTCTGTTGAGACAACTCAAAAATCGGTGATGTAAGGGCCGCACGACTGGTAAACCTTCTGCCACAACGAGTGTCTTTTCATGTTCATGAGCTCTACTGCGCTCCTTTCTCTTAACTCACGATGAATGTCGATGGGAGTTAAGGCTGCTATGTACTAACCCCATTGGATTCGCTCACCTCAATGTTAACCTATGGAGAAAATTTGTCCATGGATTGCGGACTTTGATTCAAAGATTTTTTTTTTAAAATTGTACTCCGTCATAGAGAAAGAAATTTTACATGTGTGTACATTTTTCGTTTTTTTTTTTAAATGCAATTAGTATTTTAAAATTTAAATTATTCATGGAAAAATCGGGTATAGTATGTTTTAAATGCTCAGAAATTCCTTTGGTGGACGAAATTTATAAAATGAATCCTGTAGCTCTTTGCAGTAAAGTTCGAGCTATCTGACAATACCAATTTTATTTGATTATTAGCATTTATGTACCTGTAAATAGTTGACAAAATATATTTTAAATAAAACATTTGGGGGCTACGCTTAACCGCCATATATAGAGAGAGCCGTTACAATCCCTCAAAATGTCAATCCTAAGGGGGGTGGAATTTTCGAACTGTCAACTGGACTCCTCCCACCACAAGAGTCTGCAAGAAGAAGAAAAGGGGAATACGATTTTTTTTCTTAGTACATAGCAGCCTTAAATTTGATGTGTACTACCCTACTGGATTCGCTTACCTCAATGTTAACCTATGGAGAAAATGTGTCTACCATATGAATTTACATAAATGCTGATAAACCAATAAAGATGGTATTTCAGATAGCCTGAACTTTTCTGAACCTTGCAACAGGATTCATTTTATAAATTTTGTCCACCAAAGGAATTTATGAGCGTTTAAAACATTCTATACCAGATTTTTCCGTCCAATAATTTAAATTTTAAATTTTGTTTGAATTTTTTTGAATAAAAAATGCCCCGAGGTATAAAAAATATTTCCCTATTATAGAGTACAATTTTAAAGAAATCTTAAATCCATGTCGGCAATTCTTGGACAAATTTTCTCCATAGATTGACATTGAGGCGAGAGAATCCAATAAGGTTAGTACACAACAGCCTTAACCCACGAAGTTGGAGAAAAGGGATAATAACAAGCTTATGTCGTAACGTAACTGACGTCATTTTGAGTGTCTAAAACGCTTTTAGTTGTAAGTCGCGCCATGTGCCTTCTAGGAACTGGATGATGATGCCACTAACCTACATGCCCCCATAAAGAAGGCCCCCCATCTTTTAAAATAGAACCCAAAGTTTCTACTTGTCCCCATTCATAGGGAAACCTATTGGAGACCTTAGAAATTGAATGTACCTGAAAGAATTAAGGGGTCCAGGACAAAATTGTTCAAATTTTCGAAAATTTTTTTATTGCATTAAAAATTTGTTTATTTTTAACGCTTAAATTAACGTTTAAATCATGTTTCTATCTTAATTAGAACAGGATACATTATTTTTTTGCAACATTCTAATAGTAGCCAATCTTTGTTTAAACCTGTAAGTGCGCTTTCCTACATGATGTTTTTTCGGCTATTTCTCGTATTTAAATTGTCGTATTTAAATAAGTCAAGAACGGTTAAAGATAAAAGGTTGAAACTTAGAACATGTCTTTTTCAACTATTTTACTTTAATTGTGATTCAGAAAATTTGAAAAAAATATTTACTTTTGAAAATATGACTTTTCAATATAAATTACATAATTTTTTTTGCAATTTTTAATCTAAATATTTTGAATTTCCTTAAAAATTAATATTTCAAAAACTGCTGAATCAAAATTAAAACTTATATATTTCTGTTTAATTAAATGAAAAAAATTTGAAATTCGACAAATAATATTTCGTGTTATAAAGATTTTAAACTACCCCACTTTTATTAAAAACTTTAAATTTCAAAATTTTTTAAAAACATTTTGAGAAATTTTATGATATGATTTTGTTTACAAATTATATGGTTGACTATCACAAAAAAATTCGAAATTTTAACTCATTAAATAATTTTATTTTAAATGTGTCCCGGACCCCCTTAACTGAACTCTTTTAGATTTTACTTAGGTAAAAAAGCTTATATAAAGAATTTCTTGGAACTGAAATTAATATCTTAGGAGTGTAAAGTATACTACTTAGAAAATGAGTTCTTTACAAAATTAGACGGTTCAGTAGTTTGCTCGTTATAGAAGTTTTTTTGAAGTCTAGAGATCGTAAGTTTGCCTACTGTTATTTATAGACATTTTTTGCAACTTATAAATTCCTACTATACATTGAAAGTCTTAAAAGTTTCAAGATTTTAACAAAGGGAATCTAATAAGTTGAAAATAAATATTAACGCTAAAAAATAGTCAGTAGAGTCAGTTCGAATCAGTAGGGTCTAGCAATAGGTTTGGATTCCACTGATTGATCTATAATAGCATTTAAAATAAATAAAGAAATACACACAACGGATATTTAGAAAAATATTTGAATATTTTGTTTGCGATGTATCACTAATTTAATTTCAAAATCATTTTTACGACCTTTGAAACAGCGTCTATATTTTTAAGAAAATGTTTCATTTTTGAAAGCTTGTAGATATGTATATCTCCTACGTCTATTTCATTGTTTCAGTGATCCGGTTTCTTCCACTCATTTCCATAACCTTTTATCGTTTTTACAAAGGGCTTTATTAACAACACAAAAGTACAGCCGTTGATTGCTGACACATGAGAACACGTTAGAGAAATGTAATAAATAGATAGAGCATTGATAAATTTCTGAATGCCTCTTTTTCTTGATAGTTGGCGGTAGCTTTAAATGTATGATTGTTCACCTTACACTGGGGAGGTTCGACTCTGTTAAGGTTCTGTAAAAAATTGAGGCGTTTTAATGGTATCATTTATATATATATATATATATATATATATATATATATATATATATATAAGCACTTCTATTG
This sequence comes from Dolomedes plantarius, assembly GCA_907164885.2. NCBI lineage: Eukaryota > Metazoa > Arthropoda > Arachnida > Araneae > Dolomedidae > Dolomedes > Dolomedes plantarius. Next base: position 3,053,539 of record OU015490.1, on the reverse strand, counting down.
CGATTTAAGTGCAATGAATTTAAAATGCGTTAAGAATTCGATCACACAAATGATTCGTAGTACGAAAGAACAGCAAAAGTCACGCAAAATATCCTTTTGAACGTATAACTCATTCTACTCATTTTATGAATTATTTTTGTCTTTGTCAGTAAAATACTTACATGTTTCATTCACAGTTTCAATATACTTTTATCTCAAACGAACTCGTACAATTTTCATGCAATTCAGCGATCAATTAGCACTAACAGAAAATGTGATGAACAGTATTTTTCTTAAGAATTGTTATCTTTCTTTTAAAGTTGAAGAAAATTTAATGGAATTAACAACTTTCCGTTTTATCTTATAATTTATTCTTTTTTACACTACTGTAAAGTTAGAAAATTTCTCTAAGAAATAATTTAAAGCTTTCATTCCTGGAAAGAGTAGAAATAAAATCACACACACACACACACACACACACACACATATATATATATATATATATATATATATATATATATATATATATATATATATATATATATATATATATATGTATATATATATATATATTATAAAATTTAAAGAACATTTTAATCGTTCCTTCTCAGGTGTCTTTCAACGAACTAGGTTATCAAGCTTACATCTGCTGTATAATAAAGACCCATCTATTTACACCTGTCACACATATCTTTATCGGAAAACCGCCGCTAGCCATCTGCGCTCAAAGCGTTTGTAAACAATGAATTACGAGCTTTAGTTTTTTTTTTCGGTTTTGACGTGAGAAATAAAGGAAGTATTTTGTCTTTATGCTGCGATGAGTCTTTTTGTACAGCTAGAAAAGAAGCTCGAAATCAACGTCACTCTGCAAATCAATGAGGTTACAATTGACACGTTAAGTTCGACGTAATGGAAGGGAATGAATTAATCTATATAAAAAGAAAAGAGAGGGACTTTGGTTAACGTTAAATTAATACAAAAATTTGAACACCATCTGGAACTCATATTAATCCTGTTCGTCAGAATAAATTTCATTCACTCATATATATATATATATATATATATATATATATATATATATATATATATATATATATAACATATATATATATATATATATATATATATATATATATATATATATATATATATATATATATATATATATATGTGTGTGTGTGTGTGTGTGTGTGTAATGCTCTTTACATCCTGTAGTGGAGGAGATGATACACCCAAGATTCGCGGTCGCGATTCAACACTTTAGTATTCTTGGCAAAGGGATAAAAAGAGACTTGAGGAACACTAAGTCAGAAATAGTGTATTTCGCACATAGGGGAGGAAAAACTCACAGAGAGGAGAGACATTGAAGGGACGCACAGAACAGCAATGTGACGCATATTATTTTATTCGGGATTATTCTGCAGACATATATTATTCAGCAAAACACAGCACCTTCACAACTGGACACACACAATAGCAACGCCACCGGTCCCTGCCGGGGCGCATTCAGTAGGCAGATTTAACATCGTTATATCGGACAGCATCATAACAGCGCGAAAACATGAACAAGGTTTAAGAGAGGCGAGGAAGCACACCGCGAGTAAAAATCCTCTGTCCCTTTTTTTTAAAACCATGGTGGCGCTAATGTGACGCTAGGTGTCAACGTTTATTTAATTGGCTAGAATTGGGCACCTGACTTGATTACATAGGTGTCGCATGAAGTTCCGAAAACCGCAACGGGGCTAGTACGGGGCGAAAACATCACTTGGTGTTGATTCATATTTTAAAAATACCTTTAACTCCCGTGCACTAAGGGGTAATATGGACTGTTAGTTCGTTAATTCCTAGGTCGCAGTTAGAAGGAAGGGACTGCACTTTATCGAGAGGAAACAAGGATATTTTTAAATATGCATTATATATATAATGGTGGGTCGTTATTATTACTTACACTTACACACACACACACATATATATATATATACTTATATATATATACATATATATAGACACACACACACACACACACACACATATATATATATATACTTATATATATATACATATATATAGACACACACACACACACACAGACACATATATATATATATATATATATATATATATATATATATATATATATATATATACATACTAATAGAATGGCAACCCGATGTGTTGCTTTTTTGTATTTAAAATGAAATGGATTTATATCTTAAAGATTAAAAACTGTTTAATCACATTTAAAAATATATTAGATTTAAAAAAAACAAAATAATTATTTAAAATTTCCGTTTTCAACTTTCGCATTTTAAACAAAAAAGCTCATTCAATTAGAAAAAAATTCTAAAGGCTTTAACTTCTCCTTTCCTAAAACTAAAATTATTTCTGGTACTTCAAATTTATTTCTGGATTTCAATTATTAAATGACTCGTTCTCAACTAATAATTTTTCCTTTTGGCAACATGGCCGAATGAAAATATTGTCACGATAATTTCGGGGAATACGGAAATGACACGAAGCGTAGATCAGAACAGATTTTATTGACCAGATTGCGGGGAACATCACCTAAAATACACCTCCGGAAAGTTCCGGACATTCCCACCGGAAGTGTGAGGATTATTCCAAAAACCTAGAAACCGAAACTCAAATATAAATAATAGATAAATTTGCATATAGATCGCAAGTAGAGAAATTTAAAATAAAAGATTTTCTTGCACCCAACGGCGGCTGGTTTCGAACCCGGGACCTTAGGTTTAGACGTCAAGAGCGATACCGCTGAGCCACCGTTACTTCAGTTAAATGTGGCAATATTAAATCTCATGAGGGGGGGGGGAGTGCTTAAAAAAATAGAAAGACAGTTCTGATGAATTCAAAATTGGTGGACGAAGAACCCTCATCAGTTGCTCATTAATTAGAAACAAATTTCACGAACTTGCTCGAATTATTAGTGAGTAAAATAACAAGTCGAACAATTACGAACTCGGCATTCAGTTTTCTTTAAGATACTATGGAAGTGAGTTTTGCAAGTACGCTTTTTTAGAATGAAAACATTTTTTTAATTAAGTGTATTTGGTATAGTTTGGAAGCTGAACATCTATCAAATCAAGTTGAAAATCGTAAAATTGACATTAATAGATACAGAAAACCGAAATATTTGTCCATCAAAATAGTCGATTTCGTGAAATTCGGAAAACTGCTTTGGGGAAAAAGCAGTGAAAAACATTTTTAAATTTATAAAAATGTGTATTTTCTTAAAGATGAAGAGTTGTAAACCACATGGAAATAAAAAATTTGTCGATTGGAAGACTGAAAAGTTGAATTTTCCATGCATGAAAATAGTGGAAATTTGCGAAATGGAAAGGAGCTGGCCCACCCGGAATGTCAACTGTTTCTGCTCACTTCTTCTATTGAGTTCGGCTGTTTTAATTGAATGATTAAAAAAGTTTAAAGTTTTGAAAGTTGAGGATAGCATGAGTGCACGCGTCTCGGCAGTCCGCGTATATCGGTACCAGTCGCGATAGCCTGCTATGCTCGGTTCGCGAGATTAGCCCGTCCCCGTGTCTGCTGACTAACAAACTAATATATATACCTGGTGTCTCAAAAATAACCGAAGATTTGAAAAATCCATTAAAGAAAAATGGAAGGCGATAGAAATGTGCGGTTTGCTGCATTCTGCTTAGGTAACCAGGGAATTTATTCTCACCAATTTTCAAAATTAGTTACAAAGTTCGTCAACAGAAGCGCTGCTGACTGGGAAAAACTATAAAACAATGTTCTTAAAATAACCACCCTTTGCATCAACAACGGGGCGCAGTCTGAGGTCAAAATTCGCAGACGCCCGAGCAAACATTTCAGTTTGAATGTTCTGACAAGCAGCAGAGATGTATTGTTCCAGTTCATGTACAGTTTGTGGATTGTGACGACACACCTGGTCTTTCAAGTTCCCCCAAAGGAAAAAATAGCATGGCGTAAAATCTGGCGCATAGGAAAGCCAATCCCTGCCTCTTTGCGTATGCTTCTTGCTTTGAAAACATTCTTTTATAGTTTTCTCAGTCAGCAGCGCCATCTGTTGACGAACTTTGTAACTAAATTTGAAAATGAATGCAGTAAACCGTACATTTCTATCACCATCTGTTTTTCTTTAATTGATTTTTCAAATCGTCGGTCATATTTGGGACACCCGGTATATATATATATATATATATATATATATATATATATATATATATATATATATATATATATATATATATATAAGCAAAACAACATAAGCTAAAGAATAAAATAAAATAAAATAAAAAAAATATACAGGCGGGCATAGGCTGCCAAACAAATTAACTCAAAACCTACCCTAGCATTGAAAACATAAATAACTTTTCAGCAAAAGATTTTGCAGTTGCTGCATATCTTTACATTGAAAAAGGCAAATATAACTAAATTTAACAGAGCTAGATAATTATAAGAAGAATGTAGACAAAAGCAATACAGAATTCAAACATTCAGGCTATCCACGCACCAGAGGCAAGATTTAGTAATAGTGCCGGAACTGAACAAGAAATCGAGGTAACCGACTGGTCTCGTCATCAGGGAGCCTAACCAAATCAGTTTCCTCAAGGGGAACTTTCTGAATAGGATGCAGGTGTAACCAAAATACATCCTAAGGCCCCGAGTTCCCCATTGAAACAATTAGTCAAAAAAAATTAAAAGATACACCCAACTTACAGTAAAGGCTCAACATGAAAGTACACATACATTAACCGGAATTTCGGTTAATGTGTTCGGTTAATGAATTCCGGTTTTCGTGTACCGGAAGTACACGAAAGTACTCATACATGAAAGTGCACATACAATCCTAATGGAAGGGATCCAATCCTCTGGAAGGGATCATCTATAATGACGAATTATTAGAACCATCTGTCATAGGGATCTTTATGAAGTTGAAGAGGATATTAAACAGTTCTCCAATGTCGTGAGGAATTGTCCGTTGATGAGTAAGTGAAAACTGAAATGTTCCTTAGTCTCACTATACGCAATCGCGAAAGTTCGTGGAGAGGAGCCTAGTTGGTTAACTCTGTGGAGACAGCATCTGTAAAGTTGAATTCATCGGCTACAAGGAACTCAAGTGGAGAAATTCTGGGGAGGTAGAGATACCAGTTCATCAGATGTAGATTCTAGAAGAATTATCTGGAGGAGGTGAATATCAAATATCAGCAGGATATGAAGACTTCAAATTTCCGGAATGTCAGCAATGAAGGTGCTTCAACGAACAACTGAAAAGATAATATCACCACAGCCCCCCCCCCCCCGCTAAAAAGCGTATCGGCAAGTGTATATACTGAGGACCAAACGTCCGACAGCAATCCTGACAACACAACAGGAGACCCGGTAGCAAAAGGACAGGTAGGATGAACGCCCCCAAGTCGGAGTCAACTTAAGGGAGAAAAACAACAATAACCAACGAAAAGAAGAACCACGCTTAGAAGTGGCAACATAATAAGCAAAGTTATCAAACATCAATTAGCGAGTAACGGGGACAAGCAGTAGTGAAAATAACAATGGGCAATACAACAAAGACAACACAAACAGGAGTACCGCAGCGTTCCCCATCCAGCCTACAATAGACCGTCCAATTTTCTCTTTCTTTAATTATCATTTATTTATTTATTTATTTTATTTATTTTTATTTTTATTTTAAATTTTTTATTTTTTTTTAAATTTAATTTAACAGTACATTAACTTGTAAATATACAATTGAGAGAAACATAAAAAGCCCCACTACTTGTGACTATAAACAAGCAACACATGGGTTATAAATATAAGTTCTATATTCGAGTTGAGACAATAAGTTAACAATATTGAAAGTACTAGGGGTTAACTTAGTAATCATATACAAGTCAAAGCAATATAACAACTGTAAAATTAACTTCAGTTTGGCCGATGTAGAATAAACACAAAAAGTTATCTGAATACCGCAGGATTCTTTACCGCAACGTCATCTAGGTGGGCGTTGAAGAACTGTTGTGACACAAAATAAAATTAAGGTGGCTAGTCTTTGGTTATAATTAAAAAAGATATTTATTCTTCGTTAAACATTGAGACGGTTCTTGAGTACAGGATAAGTATATACAGATTAACAGATTAGCTCTGTTCATAACATTCGTAAAGTAAAAAAAAAAGCTCGAAATTTACAGGAGCTTATAAATTCGACGAAGGTTCAAGTCTGAGACACTACAGCAAGTCGTATGATATATTATAAAATAGCCCCCCAGTACAGTCTTGGCGATGCCAAGAACTGCTGGGGTGCTTAAACGAAAAATTTTTAAGAGATTCTAATCTCAATCATGAAAAATGGCTCACTGATATATTTCTTCATCGCTGGGCAGAAGTGGAAAACAAGGAGAGCGAGGGTTAAAATAATTTTAAAATTACCGCCAAGCGAAGCGAGCATAGGGGAATACCCGAGAGGAAGCGTACAGGAACGGCGCAGACGAAGAGCGCATTGGGCATAGAGCCGGTTAGATTAGAAAGGGCAATTCACCGCCAAAAATGAAGGAAAACTTGCGCCAAACAGGCGAAGGAAGCCGCGCGCACAAACCTCATTGGTCAAGCGAGGGATGACGTAGGAATGCGCGAAATTTTAATTGGATGAAGCTTAGACAGAGGAGTGCCAGGCGATATTTTCCCACGTGGCTGAATCAACGCCCGCCGAAAGTTGTTATCTGAGAAAATTGGAGACAGACCGTCTGCACTTATTGTTAGCGACAGCAATTTACGGTGCAATTAAAGTATCCCCAAAGGAGAGTAAATACTGGGATAGATATATCCGATGCTTTTGAAAAGGGGGTCATACAAAGAAATCCAATTTTACTTGACCACGGGGGAAACGAACAGATTTCAATAGGCTATTTTCCCATGCAGAAGAGCAGATGTGGCGATTTTAAATAGATTGTTCTCAGAACATCAAAAATAGCTTAGAGATAAGATTCCGAGACCTCCCAAGTATTGGGGAACCAATAAAAATTGAACCATTCAATTTTTCAAGCCAAACTTGCTAATAACTTAAGCAACCAAATTACAATTCAGAAACTTAGCAAATAACTTATTCTTAATTTCTTTAACTAGCATTTAACGTTAAAAAATTTAAACACAAGGACTATAATGAAATTCCTCGCTATAATGCTGAAACGTTTTCTATGTTCGAATAAAACATGCTTCACCATATTAAAGTTGTAAATGAAGTTTTATCTAACTCAGTTATTACACAATTTATTCCTACACAATTTTGCAATTTTCGTCTATAGTGTTATGATTAAACTGGTGTGAGCTTTCAGATGCTTAAACCAATGTAGCTAATAAAATCCCTAAATAACGTAACTATCGAGTGATATTGCATCGAATACACAACAAAATTAAAATCAACATCAATGATGTGCACGTACATGACACATCTTATTAAAAATTTTCTCTCAGATCAATGTTTTATCACACGATTACCGCAATTCTCTTCTCCACGTATAAAATAGATTCATAATCCCCAGCCTTACACCAAACAGCTATATTTAATTACAACGTTTATAAAAATTAGAGCAATTTCAGGAATGAACTCAGCTTTTTCATATTGCTTATTCAGCTGTTTTCTAACGTAACTTACATCTTTGCTTAGATAGAATTTAGTACATGTTTAGTTTGGCTACCGTAAGCTAATTCCACACTGACAAGGTAATTTATATATTTCCCGTCTTTTGGATGTCTGAAGCTATTTCCTTTAATTGATGAAAATAATAAAAGATAGCTTGAATTCAAGGTTTTAATAAAATTGCGAAATATAGTTAATTTTTAGAGGGTTAGTGCATTAAAAATTAAATTTTATGGAATATAATTACAGTAGTTCGATTTCAAATTTTCGGTTAAAACGCAGTTTCACTGGCCACTATTTTACAGTGATCTATACCATCATTGTTTCAGTGCAAAAATATTTGTAATTCATTTTTAGAGGGTCAGAGTGTTCAAAGTTTATTTTCATGAAATTTAATTTAGTTCTGTTTCAAAATTTCTGTTAAAACGTATTTTCACGGGCCACTATTTTAAAGTAATCTATACCAGATTTTAGTTAAGTAGTTCTAGAAAATAATTTATATGCATAATAATTAACTTTTAAGCGATTAATGTGTGCAATATTTTATGTCATGAAATTTAATCACAGTAGTTCGGTTTTAATATATTTGGATATAACGTAGTGTCACTGGCCACTATGTTAAAGTAATTTATACTAGATTTCAGTTAAGTAGTCCTAGAGCATTTTTTAAGTGCAATATATTTAATTTTTAAAGGGTTAGTGTGTTCAACATTTCATTTCATGAAATTTAATTACAGTAGTTCGGTTTTAAAATTTTCGGTTAACGCGTAGTTTCATTGGCCACTATTTTAAAGTAATGTATACCAGATTCAGTTGAGTAGTTCTAGAGCATAGAGCATTATTTAAGTGCAATATGATTAACTTTTAGAGGGTTAGTGTGTTTAAAATTTATTTTCCTGAAATTTAATTGCAATAGTTCGGTTTTAAAATTTTCGGTTAAAACGTAGTTTCACTGGCTACTATTTTAAAGTAATCTATACCAGATTTTAGTTAAGTAGTGCTAGAGCATTATTTAAGTACAGCATATTTGTGATAAGAACTGAAATCTCTAAAAAGGTTTTACGCCTATGAAAGGATTATTTTAAAAGACATAAGAAACTTATTAAAAGTTTACAATAAACGAATATAAATAGAACTTATGAAAAACAATTTTATAAGCAACAAGGAAATATTTAAAAATAATACTCAAGATAAAAAAAAAAGAAAAGCAAATTTGTAATTTTAAAGAATGCATGTTATTTCTTTTCATTGTTTGCCAACACAAGAAGAAATCTTTTTAACGTTTAAATTTAATTTGAATGGATAAAAAAACACATTTACCTTAACTTTATTACTCAACTTTTATTACCAGTAATGCAATAAGTGAATTGCCATGTAATTCACTTTTACAATTACATCACAAACTTAGAGTTCTTAAAAAACGAGGTTATAAATTTGTAATTCCCATTGCACAAATGATGTAGTCTCTTTCTGCAAGAACAGATTTATTTTTCTCAATCGTTGTTATATTACAAACTGTCTTAATTTTAGAAAATTCCTTTTGGAGCGGTAAATTTCCGAGCGCAATAAACTTCTTTTTCGTTCAGTCTATGGATCCGAATTGCCTGTATAAAAATAAATAAATATGTGCTTCTTCGGCATTTAGATATTTTTCTAAACATAGGGAAGTTGCATTTTATTTAAAGATATTAGTTCCGTTTTCAAGCCATTAAAGTAGATCCATTTAAAATATTTATACTTTTAGCTGCGAAACAAATACAATAAAATATAGTATTGCCAAATTAAGATTTTGAATATAAATTTATTGAAAACAAAATAATAAATAAACACGACATGACACATGAGCTTATAAACATGGATGCTATTGGAATATGAGAAAAGTCGTGTTAGTTGTAAAATATAGGAACATAAATTTATCAGTTATATTTTCCATTTTCTAGGCCTACATGTGTTAGCAATATGTATACCAAATTTTTTCGTCAATTAATTTTACCAAACACGTAGACTATAATTCTGAGATTTTGTTTGAAAGGTGTGACTGAATTCCGAAGAATCGAGGCCAAATAGAACTTTATAAGAAAGAAAACTTTGTCAAATGAGTAAATCTTATAAAAAACGTCTGTTAAAATCACATATTTGATTTTCGCCTTTGAAACTATATGCCATACTGCATTATTATAAGCGTAGACGAAAATGTTAACCAATTTTTTAGTCTCAGTACAGTACAAATTTACTACCGTTTTTTCAGTCAGCCTGAAGTGACCCTCCAAAAAACTTACCTAGCAAAGAAAAGTTGCTTTTAAAATATTGAGTAATAATAATATATGATTCCTGAATTATTAATAAAACACATCAAGTGAAGTATTTTAGAAAAATGTCTAAAATAAGATTTATTTTGGTCGAACACTGAAATCAGCTTATGTAGTCCCTGAATCAAGGATGACAAGAATAAGCGATGATCTCGGGTTTTGTTTTCTATTTTGTTATTAGAAATTTGATTGATTGTCTTAACTGAAGCCTCTGTGAATATAAATCTTTAATGCATTCCAGCATCCTTGAAGAATCCATTTATAATTATTATACAACAACAGATGAAAAATACTTACACTTTAAACTGAATTTCTACAACAATATATTCGATATTTAAAAAATAAAATAGCTTTCATGTTTTCCCCATCGAGAAGTTGTAGTGGATGAATATATTACATTTCAGTTCAATAGAATAGTAATTTATTGTGTTTCTGAAAATATTTAATACACTGACAACTGCAGAGTAGAATTTGGGAAAAGAGTCACCAAGTTCCTCTCCGGCCTCTAAAGAAATTGCAGTTTCCTTCATAACCATTCAGCGGGAGAGCCAATTTTTGGAACACCAGCAGGCGTGCATAAAGTGCAACGTCTCTTTCAACCTTGATTATTCCTTTGTAATAAACTTTCTTTTTTCAAATGAACATAATAATTCTGCGTATTATGGGCAAGATATAAAATGTTGATAATACTGAGATATATTTATAATTAAAGGCCAAAGAATGCAGATACAATAGCCTTATTTAAAAACTGTGTGTTTTAATGCATCTAAGGACAATTTGCGAAACGATTCCTATTATGTCCAAAAACCTAAAAAACAATGAGATTGTCAATATTTGTGATATTCTAAATTCCGTGTAATAGCTGCACATTTGATGTACGACATCAACTCATAATTTTGTTGTATTGCAATCCAGTATAATCGCTGTTTTACCGTGTTTAAATCACGAGTAACAAGGAATGGGAAGGAATACAAGGGTCAGAAAATCATACCTGCATTAGAAAGTGTGTGGCTATCAATAGAACTGCTTAGAACATTCTAACCTTACTTGTAAAAACAAATCATTCAAAATTACGAAAATGTTGCACTTCGGGCACCCTCGCTGAAGGGTTAACACTTAGACCAGGGATTCTCAACCTTTCAGGCTCTGTGCCCCCCCCCCCCCTTTGAACACTGATGTGAGGTCACGCCCCCCCCCCCCCCCCCACCATATGTGGTCAATACAAATAGTGCATTCGGAATTTCAATCTGAAGCTGGTTATTAAATAAAAATATAGAATACATAATTTCATACACAAATTTAATATTACTACACATATCTTAATTGGGAACATATTATTAGAACATACGAAATCAAAGAATTAAATACAGATCAAATATATTTGAGGTAATCAAGGATCTAGGTGAGGTTGGCATGTAATACCAGTCTCTTTCACAACATTAATGAGAGAGCTGGCACTGTTTGTCTTTGACAAGTTTTTGAATATTAGGTGTAACTGTGACAAAGCACACCTTAGGTCCACTTTAAACGTCCAGACATACAATTATCGTGTTCGTGTTCATATGTCGAAAATACGTTACGGTTACATTGTGAAAGAAAAATTGAGTACAGTAAAATTACAGTTAGTTTTACTTTTTATTTTACTTTTTTTAAGCTCACGCCTCCCTTGAAATTCTTCTACGCCCCCCCTAGGGGGGCGCGCCCCCCAGGTTGAGAACCGCTGACTTAGACTATCTTAATGTTATTTGTTAACGTCTCCACGGTTGCAATTGCATCATTATTAGTGTCAAGATATGATAGACGATCGTATTGTTATTTGACAAGGTATCCCTCGTTTGAAGTTTCAAGCTACGATAGGCTATCTTATGACAAGTTTCAACGGTTGTGATTTCATCATTTGGAGCAGTCACTCCAACATTTTTTCTATTGGGCCACAGGCATATGTTTGCTAAGTTACGCGGGCCGCACACATAGCACACAATACCCTATAGTATAACTGTTGTGCAGGGTGCGCAGTAGAATATGGACTTTCGAATGATGATACAATTCGTATAAGTTAAAATCATTTAATTATCGATGCGATGATCATATGTACAGATGAATAAAATACTAAATTGAAGACATAATAACGAGCCAACTGCTCATAACGAAAAAATATTCATGGCTCACGAAGAAGATCTCTCTCCTCACCTCTAACCAAGAGTGGGAGGTTAACACTTGAGGTCTAAGCCCGAGTGTTACTCGGGTTCCCATTTTCTCTGTAGCGAAATAAAACCCGAGTGTCTCTCGGGGTCAACTTCTAACTCTCTGAATTACAAAAATACCAACTATATACGTTCGCCATCTTTTTAGATATATATATGAACAATCTACTTTCAAAAAATATATATAAAGGGCAGCACCTAACAGATGTAAATTTATGAAACAATGTAGAATCCAAATTCAAATCAGGGTTAGTTTGAACGCTGTTAGGGCAAATCCATACTTTGAAATGTACCACACCAAAACAAATTTATTGAATGAGCTTTTTATAAGTAAAAGCCATTTTAGATCTTTGTAACCATTTGGGTAAGTTTTTATTCAATTTTATTTAAATTTCATGTTAAAAAATAATGTTTCCTTATGCGGAATTTTTTTTTTTTACTTTAAAACTTGATTTTTCAATAATTTCTCATTAAATATTAATTCTTAGTATATTTAAATAGTTTCTACATTAATCTAAAATCAATTTATAATTTATCCATAAAAAAATTGCTAAGACATATATCTTCAAAGTATTTTTAAAAAAATAACGAAAGTACCAAAAACCCTCAGTCCAGAGAGAGACATACGGTCGAAATAGCTCAGACCTGAAAGTGTTAAGAGATGCCCCAGACTGACTGATTAGCGAACCTGTTCTTTTTATATACAACTAGCTGAATGCCCGTGTTTCGCTACGGAGTACATTCAAATGAAATACAATGGTCAATGTATGCAATTAATGGAAAAAAAAGCTATATATTTATAATATATACAACGGTGAATGAATGCAATTAATGCAAAAAAAAAGAATATTTCTAAAAAAAGGGTAACGGATATGTTTTATACACAAATACTATAGAAGAAAATATTCAAAGTAAATCTAATAGAACATACTGAAGAATCTAGTACTGTTAATATAGACAGTTTGATGAACATTTCTTTTACTGTATTTTAATTTTTTTTAGATAATGTCCAATCGTCTGCCGCATTAGAAAGAAAAAAATTATATTTTTTTTTGTCAATTTATTTATTGTTATGTAGTGATGATAAATAATGTAAAGTACCTGAAAAAAAATCACGTGATCAGCATTTAATAAATTAGATTCTAAAATTTATTTTTAAAAATTCACCACAAATCAGAAAATGGAGGTAAATATTCGAAAAAGATTTCATTTTAAAGGAATTTTATAATCTTTCTTGTGATATAATTCTATAACTATCAGATTATATTTTAAATGCAACTTAAAAAGTTACAAAAACAGCTTAAAAATTTAATCTGAAAAAATCTAAGAAGATTTTTCAAAATTCTTTCTTAGTGCACCCCCTACACTATAAGAAGAATCGTCATGTAAAATTTCAGCCCTTAAGATCCAGCGGTTTGGTCTGTGTGTTATATGTCAGTGGGTGTATTACGAAACTGTTATATATATATAAAATATTGCATAAGAGACACGGCTTACAGTTACGTACGGCCAAACATGTTCTGCAAAAATAAAGTAGTTTCATATCGCAAATACATAAGAGAAAAATAAACTATGACGTCATATTTGCAACAACCGACAAGCTGAATACCAGTGCATTGCTGCGATGTTTACAAAGGCTGACACCTCAACCGCTAAGTTAGGAAGTGACAAGATAAAAGTGAACATGGCGAATACCGCCACGTTTAGTAGGAAACCACGCAATTTTCCTATCAAAAATAATGTAAAAGTATAAATAAAACCTCGAAACAGATTAGAATTCAAAATTATTTAAAAATGACTGTGATTTTTTTTTCATGTTGAGTCAAACTTTTGACAATTTTATACAAATCAGGTTATACGTGCTACATGCTACTCCCATATGTCATCCAGGTAAGTACTAACATCAGTAAGTCGATTCTATATATGTTTTTCCCATTTTTAAATTTGAAAATGGATGATTTACAAATATACGTTGATGTGACAATGTGAGCTGCAGGTGGAACAGCATGCTGACTATCGTACTGTTATTTGTCAAGGTCTCCAGGGTTGTGATTGCATAATTTATAATGTCAAGATACCGATACATTATCTTGATGTTATCTGACAAGAGCACCACCGTTGTGATTGCATAATTTGGGAATGTCAAGATACAATAGGCTATCGTAATGTTATTTGTTAAGGTATCCAGGGTTGTGATTGCATAATATGTAATATCGAGATACGATACCTTATCTTGATGTTATCTGACAAGGGCACCACCGTTGCGATTGCATCATTTGGAGTGTCAAGCTACAATAGGCTATCGTAATGTTATTTGTCAAGGTCTCCAGGATTGTGATTCTATAATATGGTAATGTTCAAGATACGATACATTATCTTGATGTTATCTGACAAGGGCACCACCGTTGCGATTGCATCATTTGGAGTGTCAAGCTACAATAGGCTACCGTAATTTTATTTGTCAAGGTCTCCAGGTTTGTGATTCCATAATACGTAATGTCAAGATACGATACATTACTTG